>JBCNYH010000010.1:2559603-2570654 GCA_039654325.1 Tandanus tandanus
ATATTTTGTACATACAATGGCAGACCCCTCTGTGAAGATCTATTGCTTGTTTCTTTCCCCACAAATAAGGGTGGAATAATACCGTGTTTTGATGGGTGTGGACATATATTATGCATGCAAATTTCCCTTTAACTGTTACCACCATCTTGAAAGCAAACAATTGTCTATTAGATCTTTGCATGCTCTCGAAGATTTGACTTCACTACTAAAAGACTAAAAGAACTAAAAGATCTAAACCGGTTTTATCATGAGTGCCCCTGTGCACAAAGCAAGCTACATGAAGACATGGCTTTCCAAAGTGGAGGAATTCAAGAGTCCAACTCAAAGCCTTGGGATAAACTGGAACACCAACTGCACACCAATCTCCCTCATCAAACCAGTCCCTTACCTCACTATTGCTTAAGGTTAAATTAACTCAAATCCTTATAGCCACTCCACAAAATCTAGTGAGAAGCCTTCCCAGAAGATTGTGGAGGTTGGTGAAGAAGAAGGGGAAAAAAAAAAAAGAGGCTGACTAACTGTGTTATCAACCATGGTATGGAATGAGTATATTTACTGTGAGGGTCAAGTTTCTATGTATGTTTGGCCATATAGCATGAGTCTCAAATTCACAAAATATAATTTTTACTTGATAACAACTGATTTCCTTATCTGTGTAAACTTACCTTGCTGGACACGGAGCTGGCAGGGCTGACACGGACCCTGGTGACAGATCTGTGTACAGAAGTGTGTTTTGCAGTTTAACTGAGCACCACACTCCTGGTCACAATGCAGAGCTCCTGTCTGACTGCAGCGCACCTGCTTACTACACACACAGGGGGTGAAATGCAGGTGCAGTGAGACACAGACAGACAGAAAGACACACACGCAGACAAACACACACAACCACAGACTCGATTGATTGTTCAGTGATGTACAGATTGCTTGGCACGTGTTACCTGGTTCTTCCACAAATACAGGATTTGGTGGTAAATGCTGGACACTGTGGACAAGGGCCTGGGTGGCATAAACTGCAGAGATGGAAAATCTGATTAAAGTGAATACTAATCATCATCACTATTATTATAAATGGTCTTTCATCTTCAAAGTAATCCGATATTTCTCTACTTTGTTGGAGACAAGATACATAGATATTAAAGAAGCACTTATTTGTGTTCATGCCTTTAACTGGGATTCAGTTAATTATGGGATGACTTGAACATTACATGTTGCAGCGGTGATTACAGTCTCCACTAGTTCTCTTCTTCCCACATACTTCACCACAGCTGTGGGGAATTTCTCTGTGCTGATACTCTGGATTGTTCACCTTCCCTGGAAGTCAAACAGCGAAAGAAAAACAATGTCTTCAATGCGTCCTTTAAAAAGAGTTGCTTAAACAAGAAAAGAACAACTCTAAAGACAGTTCTTAGCAGCTGCTTCCTACCACAGAAACAGATGTAAGATGTTGGAAACTTTAATGCCACATTCTGGCAAGCAGGACAACGCCAGCCTTCGCCTGACTCTGTAAAACACACAGGTTATTTTACAACCGTCACAAGTAGATTCAAGTATAGACGCTTTTCCACGTGTGAATGCTGTACCGTCAGCCTGTGAGGCAGGGGAACGCGCCCACTTTTTGATGCAGTTCAGGTGGAAGACGTGGAAGCAGCTCTGACAGCTCCAGACCGGCGCCATGACTCGAATCACATCACAACATACCATGCACTCATACTTCTCTTCTGTCAGCTGCTCAATAAGGCAACCTAAACACAGAGGCACAGGTCAAATCTTCAAATATTATAATCATTATGACAGAAAATATGGTAAATAATCTTTCTATTAAAAAAAAACAATAACTTGAGGGGCAATCACAGAGTGCAAGGTACCTCGGTCACAGAGCATGGATAATATGGGCGGAGTCGAATAGTGTCATGTGTGTTTTTATGACTATTTATTTCATACAATATTTTTTTAATTATCTGTTTATGGGAAGAACAACAAACAGAAGTAGCAGCTGATATTCCTAATGCGAACACACAGTGTAAGCTAACAATTATAATTATTATAAATAATAAAAAATTTTATTATAAAAATCTTCCTAAACTGTATATGTTTAGCTCATTTCATTTATGAGGACACAAAGCCAAAGTGTTTTTTGTAAAGATTTACAGGTGAAAATGCTATCAATTAATATTAAATGGGCTACAAACAATATACATGCAGCAGGAGCAATGAACAAGCCTGCACAAACAAGAACATTTCCACCTAGCTTTAATCATTTAATCTAGATTAAACAACGCCACAGGACGTAATTCTGAGGACTGACTGTAACCCTTATTCCATTTACAGCTGTAATCCTTACAGGAGATTAGTATTGGCATACTGTGTTCTAAGTGTGCTTCAGAAGCACCTGCACCAAATGGTAAAGAGAACACTTTGACTCTCACCTGTCTGGGTCTCTTTGCTCTTGGGCACCTCGACCCGTTTCACTGGCCCAGTCCTCTTCTCAGGACGTCCTCCTCTCCTTTGTCCCTGCTCTTGAATTTGGGGTCTCCTCCAGTTATCTTTTCCACTTGCAGCTCTCCAGTTTGGGTCGTCTTTGCTTCCCCTGGTCTTGTCTTCTCTCGGTTTTTCCTCCTCCTTGTCCAAGTGTGGTGGCTCTCTCTCCCTCCAGTTCCCTTCGATGTTAGTGTGTACGGAGGATGCCTTCTTTCTGGGGTAACCCTGTCTTCCTCCTCCTCCTCTCCATCCTCTGTTGTTCCTGTGCTCATGCACTAGTTCAGTGGATGCTGTAGTAGATGTATAATCTACATCTGCTGCATGATCGTCCTGATTTGCTTCTTTGTGTCTGTTTAATGACTTTCTTGCATCTCTGCCTCTTCTGGACATCCTTGGCCAGGTTTCTCTGGGTTCATGTTGGAACTCACTCATGTAGACCTCTCTGGGACTTTTTTGTTGATTCTCTTCATTTGTGGATTTGAATGCAGTTGAGGTGTTGGATTGCTGACTAACGCTAGATCCGTTGTCCTGTGCTGAGGGGCCATGATCACTTCCTAGCCTTGACCTCCTTGGACCCTGGGACCAACGCTCACTATTACCCCTATCCCCCCTCCTTCCCCCTCTTCCTCTTCCCCTCGTTCCCCTTATTTCACTTCTGGTAGACGAGCTGTTGTATGATGTGTGTATAGCTGCATTGTCATAGAATTCATTTTGCTCCTCTGGATGAATAGCAAGATTTGAGTGTCCTGACCTTGCATGGAGTCTATCATGACCTCCCCATTTTCGATTGTGGCCTGGCCTTGGATGAACTCTTCTGGATGCTGACCGGCTGGCCCACCCTGGTGCATCATCGGGATTTTCTGTGCCTAGGAACGAATCAAAACAGTGGGCATAAAGAGAAATTCTGGATAAATATGAAATACTGTAAATTCTATACAACATGACCTAAATTATCACTGCAGCACTTCCTGGTTTACTTAATGTTTCAACTATAGTGAACTTCTTACTACATTGGTTTTTCATCTGGTGTCAGCCAAATGAGGATGGATTTCAAGAAACCACAACCAGATGTTAGAATTTTAGTTACTAAATCAGTTGAGTAACGGTTATGTTAATCAAATTAGTAGTTAGGATTGATTTATGAAGAGGTTGAATATTGCAGTTAAAGTACTATGTCCGTGTGTTGATATTCACATGATCTTTTTCTTATTATATTATTTAAAACTGAACTTTTGTCTTATTGTTTGCTTCTTCTTCCACCCGTTCTTAGTATTATCGTTAAAAGCTTTGCTTTTCTGTCTTCATATTCACTTAATTCTGTTCTTCAATCTACAATTTATCATTGTAATTCGCCTAAAATACTATTCACTCACATGTTGTTAGAGTTCCATTTAATACCGTTCAACACATGTTGTTTTTGTTGATACAGTTGTGTGCACGTAAGTGGATGATGTCTTTTAGTTATAAATTCTAAATGTCTGTGATACGGCTCAATTGGATTAATTACTCAGGGTGGTGTGTACTGCCACTTGAATGTAGAAATTCATTGGGCGTCTATGTCTTCATACAGTACAATGCACTAATGCTATTATGCATTTACAAAATGCAATATATGCATTTCTATATTGTGTACTTTCCTGTATCTGTTAAGGCGATTACTCGTTTTTCAACCCATATTTCTTTGGGCCCTCATTTGGGATTCTTTTCATGACCTGGCCCCTATTCCAAATTAATTCAATAGCCCTGCACTATACAAATACAATTAAATTTAATTATCAGTCAAACATAGGCAACATGATCAAAAATGTGTGAAGTTATTAAAGCAGGTTTTTCATGAGTGAAGATGCAAAGGTTGATAGGGCAGTTTAAGTAGAACTTTTGGAGTCCATGTTTGATGCAGTAGGTTTGGATCCGTGACAGTCATCAGGACAGTCCTCAGAGTCAGAAAGTGATTCATGGTCATCATCATCATGTGCTGTCTTCATGTCAAAGATTGGCTGTCATGACCCTCCATCTCTGTCTATCCAATGCAATTCAGACGACCTCATCGTAACACTTGGTGTTAATCCGATTCATGATTTTATCTGTCCATTGTGTTCTTGGTGTACCTCTGCCTCTTTTGCCTTTGACATGGTAACATTATAAATATATACATTTCATCTGGTATATTTTTGTTTTCTTGTTCTTTATTTCAAAACATAATTGTTGCAGTCAGTGGTCTCCAGAATGGCTCCCAATCCTCCCCTATCAATTCTCATAACAGCTGGAGTTTTAGAGGTGCTCCTCACCACCTAATACTCAAAGATGACCTGCTATATAAAAAAAAAAAAAAAAATGAAAAAAAATAGCAAGAACGCACAAAATATGTGACCCATCACAGCAAAGTGTGTATTAAGTGGTAAATTATTAATTTTGAGTTATTGGTACCATTCTGTAGCTGCTATCCCTAAGCTCTGAAATGATGTCAAATTTCCCAACATATGTTGCTGGTTTTGGAGTAACTAAACAAAACCTGCCAGAAATTTGCCTTTTAAGCATTCAATTATGGAGAAAATTGTGTTTAAAGTTCAATGAAGTATTTAATAACTTACAGCTTAATACCCACTCTGTTGTAAAAGGTCACATATGTTTGATGCAAATAGCTTGTTCATTTTGCGATAAAGCCTAATCTGTAAAAGTCCTATGTTTATATGGCACAGAAAATGATTTAGCAGGAATTATGCGATGAAAATCATTGATGGATGTTCAAATGATTGCTCGCAAAGTTTCAATCTTCCATTGCACCTCATCAGATCATTAAACTTGACAAGAACACTCTTGAGAGACTATAAGAAACAAGCCTATTCTCAATTTACAGATGCATGTTGCTGCTCAAATGAATGCTAACATTACCCAGGTGACACCACGACGAGGTAGGCGTAGAACTTGAGGTCTATGCCTTGGCAAATGTTTTAGACCCAATATGGAGCTCACCCATATCAGCGTCCACCGGGTGTTCTGACCCCCATTAGTGCTCTGGAAACCAAATTTTTCGTAGGTGGCCAGAAGCAGGTGAATTCATATGAAAATTCCAAAGGGGATAACGTGAAAAGTGCTGACAAGGCTGTTTGTACTAAATAAGTAATACATAGTGCTACTGTTTAATAATTTGGGTTGGCACAGCTGACCTGTGTGTGTGTGTGTGTGTATATACACACTCCATAACATCAGCACAGTTTGTAAACTTTAATTAAACAGATTCAAAGTGACTGTACGCCTGCAGGTTTAACTGACTTCACCTAACACAAACACAAGTTTATAACAGTGCACTGAGAATATGTTAGCTAACACACACGGACTAACTCATTTCGTTGTTTCCGGATGTTCATGTTTATTTTAGTGTGACAGGGAGCAAAGTAGCTAACACGAGGGAGCTTCTGTGCCAGAGTAGCTGGCTAGCCCGCTAGCTTCATACACTAGCAAAATTAGCAAACTAGCCACCTCATACTGTTAGCCTCACTGCTGCCTGTCACACCAAACTAGCCAGCTGGAATAGCGAATACATTTAAAGACAAAGATTATTTTTACCTGTCCCCGAAGCTTCAGCCATTCGAACACGTTAAAAAAAAAACCTTCATGTAATATGTTTACGAAAAATACTAAGTGCCCCGTCCGCCTGCTGTCAAACGCGAACGACTTTATTACCGCTAGCTAACAGTAAACAAGGCTAAAAGTCACTCGCTAGTCGCGTTTATCCAATCAGAGAACACAACGCATCACGTGACCATTACATCATCATTTACTGGGATCATAGCGACTAAAGTTTAATCGTCCCTTCTTCCCTTTTATTCTTTCTTTCTTTCTTTCTTTCTTTCTTTCTTTCTTTCTTATTCTTATTGTTATTATTATTATTATTGTCGTTGTTGTTGTTATCATTATTATTAATAATATTGTTGTTGTTATTATTATCAATGTTGTTGTTATTATTATTATTATTATTGTTATTATTATTATTAATATTATTATGATGATGATGATGATGATAATGATGATGATGATTTTTATTATTATTATTGTCGTTGTTGTTGTTGCTATTATTATTATTATTATTATTATTATTATTGTTGTTGTTGTTGTTGTTGTTGTTGTTATTATTATTAATATTATTATTATTAACCAGGAAGCTGTAAAGTAACTTGATTGATCAGTTGAGTTTTGGAAGTTGGCAGATTAAAATGGATTTTTTTTAGACGTGCCAAATTAGTTTTCTTCTTTCTCTAATTGCCTTATTGTAGTGTAATTTTCCTCAAAATAATGCGTCAGTTGCAGTGATTTCGACAGTTTCATGTCTGCAGTTAGGTTTTGGACAGCTCAGCGGGATTAGATCAGTGAGTGTCCCGTAAAAGCATTTCATTAAACTTGAACAGGAGATGGCACTGTGATAGTCTGGCGGACTGTTCAGGGTGTTCTCCGACATCACCCAGAGTCGGCTGAGATAGGCTCTAGCCTCCATGCGACCCTTGATAAGATTAAGTGGAACAGCGAATGAATGAATGAATGAATGAACAGATGATCCGAGTCATCCGAGCACCCTATTGCATCACAAGCACACAAACAAAACACCTGGAAAGGACTCTGGGAGTGTTTATAAGGGAAACCCCTGTTCTTTTTACCAGGCTAGAAAACACTGGTAACATTCATTGATTATTTTCATACTTTTAATGAGCGCTTTGAGAAATAATACACACACACACTTGCACAGGACATAGGCTACAGGACGCCGATTGTGTTGACCCTGTATTTACTGCTTTGCTGGATTAAGAATTAAGAACAGAAATTATGTCATTTAATAAAAGTGACGAGGAAAAAACTAAGAGCTTGGAGGTGGCACTGAATGCGTCAGAAAGCACTTTTCACCTTCCAGCCCATTCTCTCCCGTCGCTCTCTGAGCCATCCTGGACTCCGTCCTGCTCACCTCCCAGATTCCTTCAGAGAACCAGCACGAACAACTCCGAAACGACCTCAGGTGAAGAGCTCGGAGCTCACGGACAGATAGATCTCCCCGGCGTGCGTTTCCAGTGCAGACAGCAGCATCCAGGTTCCGGGTCAGAAGCATCAGGACAGATGAGAGCAGCGCACCCCTATCATCCCGGGATGTCCTCCACAGACACCACTGACAAAAGGGAGGAGGGCTTTCCTAAGCAGCACCCTGTACTAGAGCCCACCTTAACCACGCAAGAGTGCCCCACACGCAGGCCTTCATCACGCCGTCATTGCGCTCAGTGTGAGCTCCTGTCCCAGAGCTCTATAGAAAGCCACCAGCACCCCAATCCAGGAGCAGCAGGAATGATGAGAGGAGTGCATCACTGTGAGTTTGAGCCATCCTGCGCAGACTCCACTGATAAGAAGAGCCCAGAGACTGCTTTATCCATCGTGGACCATGATTACTGTGATTACGCAGTGGACCAAGAAACCACTTCTCACCTTTCACACCCTTTTCCTACAGCACTCACGTCCCAGCCCATACCCACAGAGCCATCCAGTACTCTGTCCCATCAGAACACCAGCATGAATGTTGAAAGGATTTGGGACCTGGTGTTCAGAACTGACCAAGCTCCAGTGACCACTGAAGAGCTCCACACCTTCTACTCCTCTGCTATACTGGCACACATACAGCATCTGCAGCACTTACAGACCATGGTCTTGTACCTTATTGAGCAGCTTCCTCAAAGTACACTCACGGACACCCAGTCTCTGGTGCTGTCCCACTTGGGCGACCTCAACCTTGTACATCTGTCCAACCTGACCTTGTTCCTCATGTCCCAGTTACAGAATTATTTTAGATATTCACATTTACTACCCGTGGAGAATATTTTGCCTTTACATGTGCCTCGGTCCCTGAATTTAGTGTCACTTAACTTCAGCATCGTCAGTGCAGAAGTGCCCAGTGATGAGGCTCTGTTGAACCTCATGGAAAGTCTTGGGGAAGACAGACCTCACAACCTGACGACAGATGAAATAAAACAACTGCCTTCCTACAGATTCGACCCCAGCAACCACATGTCCAAGGAAACCCAGTGTGTGATATGCCTGTGTCAATTCGAGGCACAACAGCTGCTCTGTGTCCTGCCCTGCAATCACGTATTCCATATAGAGTGTGTCAGCGAATGGCTCAAGATTAAAAGAACCTGCCCTGTCTGCCGAACCGATGCCTTGATGGTCCAGCAGGAGTCCTAGTAAGAGATCCTGACTCTTTTCACTCCTGAATCACCCCCCACATGATATTTCGTACCACTTTTTTCTCCTACTGTTTTTTTTCTATAATAAAAGTAATTAAAGTTCTGTGATTCGCTTCTGTTTGTATCACCTTAGGAGCGGCATGGTGGTGTAAGGGTTAACACACCTGCTTCACAGCAAGAAGTTCCTGGGTTTGAGTCCTGGGCTTGGTAAAACCATTTCTGTGTCAAGTTAGCATGTTTTCCCTGTGCTTGCGTGGGTTTCATCCGGGTACTCCAGTTTCCTCCCACAGTCAAAAACATACACATTAGACTAATTGGCTGTTCCAAATTGACCTCAGGTCTGAGTGTGGTAGTGTGGCCTTCCCACAATAGGATTAAACAGTTAGAAAAATGAGATGATTATGATTAATCTTCCTCACAGCAAGAAGGCCTGGGTTCGATTCCCGAGCTCGGGCGTTTCTGTGCGGAGTTTGCATGTTCTCTCAGTGCTTGCGTGGGTTTCCTCCAAAAACATGCACATTAGGCTAATTGGCTGTTTCAAATCACCCCTGGGTATGAGTGAGTGTGAATGGTTGTATGTATGTTGGCCCTGCGATGGCCTGGCGAGCTGTTTAGGGTGTACCCCGCCCTCGCCCAAAGTCGGCTGAGAAGAGCGCCAGCCTCCTCGAGACCATAATTAGGATTAAGCAGCCTAGAAAATGAATGAATGAATGAATGCTTATACCTATATTTGTATTATTCATAGTTTCTTTTTTCAGTTTCTTTTAAGCAGTATTGCTGTAATTGTAAATATCTGAAGAAATCATGTTTTTCCAAATTGTATTTTTCTTTTAGCATCTGAAAGTTTTCTAATATATTTTTGTCCATTATATAATACAGTAAGCCCTCATACCAATTCGTCCATTGTCTAAGTCTAGAATCCATATGATTGGGTTTAAATTCTGTATCATATGCAGGCCATCTAAGTTTTTTCTAACTGGGTCCACAAATGTAACATCAAACCAAATTTGTAAGGTAAATGAGATGATGGGGTTCAAGTATTTCGCATAGGTTAGAGATAATTTGTGATCTATCATTGCCTGTACTGGCCTCGCATCACTCATTCCGCTGACCTTCACTGACTGCATGGTCACTTATCACTCATCCCTTCCTGTTTGGATGCAGCTTAAGTAATTATGGGATGTCTCTCTGTCTCTTTATCATGATGTCCTGCCCAATGATGTGGAAAATAATCAATAATAAAATTATTATCTTTCACGTGAGCTATGTGGAAGGTACTGTGATACACTGATTTTCATTCCGCAGGAAATTGTGTGTGCTTGTCTGTCCACAAGTGTGCCAGCTGGGTTCTAGTAAGTTATTCATTCAGTTTAGCAAGCCACTGATTAGCTGAATCATATGTTTAGATAATTAGAAGTTAAACTTTGTGTTCAAGTTAGACAGAGCATGCGTGTGTCCAAAGACTTGGAAGAGGTACGTTTTTAAAATTGAATTTCTCCACTAATGACATACTAACTAATGTTATGACAGTAGTAATATTATTAGTAGTAATAGTGTAAAAACATAATTCAGGTAACATAACATAACCAAGTGTTAGGCCCTATTATACAACAATCATTTATGTTATTTAAATAGATAACTAAAATACTATTAACAATTTATCCAAGAACATCCCATATTCTTTTCTAGATTTTGCCTTATGCTTTTCAATGTTGTTTTGCCACAGGGTATGTTTTATATTTTAATTTTATTTTCTTAACTGCTTTATTCTTTATTAAGGTTGTGGGAAGACTGAATACAAGTAAACTCTGGGTAAAGGCAGGGTGCACCATCGTAGGGCCAACACACACAACCATTCACAATCACACTCACACACCTAGGGGCATTTTTGAAATACCTGATCAGTGTAATGTGCATGTCTTTGAACTGTGAGAGAAAACCGGAGTACACAGAGGAAACCCACACAAGCATGGGCTGAACATGCAAACTCCACACAGAAACACCCTCGCCGGGGCTCGAACCCAGAACCTTCTTGATGTGATGTAGAAGTGCTAAAGAAGGCTTAAAAAAAGCTATTTTTAAACTTCTTGATATTTCCATTGTAATAAATGTCATTTTTTGTTGATAAAATAGATAAATAATTCAATCTTCATACAACTTCAATTCCAAAACAAGTTGGCAAACTGTAAAATCTAAAAACAGAATGCAATATTTAGCAAATCTTATATAACAAATATATAGGGCTTTTAATAAAAATAAGTAAAAAATTACTTCTTTGTAATTTTTTGGTGAAAATGTATTGAACAATGCTATTGTAGGCAATGAGAACCAAAAAAATCATTCCGACAAGTATAT
>JBCNYH010000010.1:2756241-2770970 GCA_039654325.1 Tandanus tandanus
CACACACACACACACACACACACACACACACACACACACACACACACACACACACACACACACACACAAACAAATCATTCACACTCACACCCAGGTGCCATATGGAAAAGCCAATTAGCCTAATGTGCATGTCTTTAGACAGTGGGAGGAAACCGTAGCATGGGGAGAACATGCTATGTAACTATTTTAGTATAGAAAGCTCCTGAAGCTAATTTAATGTCCACCATGTGTGTATGTGTGTGTGTGTGTGTGTGTGTGTGTGTGGGCAGTGGGCAGTGGTGGATTAGTGGTTAAGGCGATGGGTTACTGATCTGAAGGTCATCGGTTCAATCCCCACTATCACCACTGTTGGGCCCATTGTAACGAGGGTGCAGCTGATGAGGCTTAGCCGTAGCAGCCGTAGCAGAGCTCCGGAGCATCAGAAATAGGTGACTGACAAAATGGAGAGATTTATACACTGTCCTTTATTCAG
This sequence comes from Tandanus tandanus, assembly GCA_039654325.1. Lineage (NCBI taxonomy): Eukaryota > Metazoa > Chordata > Actinopteri > Siluriformes > Plotosidae > Tandanus > Tandanus tandanus. The sequence goes on from JBCNYH010000010.1 coordinate 2,756,714, forward strand.
TCATACAGCCAGGTCTTGCGGCGCTACAGACACTGTTCATGAGCACAGAAATAAAAGAACAGGCGCATTACCTCCTGCATGGACTCGTTATGAGGAAATCGTAAAAAAATGGAGACCGGATGTGTAACATATTAAGAGAGGCACACTACTACAGTGCAAGAGAAAGAAGTGCCACCTTGTGGTGTAAACCAGTGTTACAACTGTTCTCTGACTGTTACACCTTGAGCAAGGCCCTTAACCCTCAATTGCTCAGTTGCATAAAAATGATAATTGTAATTCGCTCTGGATAAGAGCATCTGCCAAATGCTGTAAATGTAAATGTAAATGTGTGTGAGATAGAGAGAGAGAGAGAGAGCGAGAGAGAGACTCTTGGTTAAAAACTGTGAAAGCCACCAACCTCAACAGAATAATGGCTTAGCCACTGTGCTGTGTCTGCTGTTATTGGGGTTTAGTTGCTTGCCCAAGTTAATGCTGTCTTTAAAACCACACACAACCATTCCAGACAAAACATGAAATATCAATCCATCCATCCGTTTGCGGGAACCGCCTAATCCAACTAGGGTCGCGGGGAGGCTGGAGCATATCTCAGCCATTTCTGGCCAAAGGCGATGTACACCCTGAACAGCTCGCCAGTCCATTGGAGGGCAACACACACCCACAACCATTTACACACGCCCACACTTGGGGGCAATCTGGAACAGCCAATTAGCCTAAAATGCATGTTGGACTGTGGGAGAAAACCAGCGTACCAAGCACAGGGAGAACATGCAAACTCCACACAGAAACGCCCGAGCCTGGGACTTGAACCTACAACCTTCTTGCTGTGAGGCGGACGTGCTAACCACTGCACCACCGTTCTGCAAAATCTGAAAGATGATAATTAAAAGCAGTGTGTGATTTTATACACAGCCTTTTCAGTTCCATATGGTACACCCCAGGCTAAAATCTCAACATGTTTAGAATGGTGCCATCTTGGAGAACTGAACTGAACTGATGCTCCCCAAGAGATTTCACATGGAAACTGGCACTGTTTGTTAGAATCGGGTTAAAGTGTTAGCGACAGTATCGTGACACAGCTTCAGAAGTACAAGTGAAAAGCACTGCTGAACGACACTACAGCTTTCATCTGTGTATGTAAAAGTATACCTCGCTTGCACATCAACAATGCGTGTTGGGGATTAGGTGCCTAGCTCAAGGGCACTTGAGCAAGGGTACTTCAGCCATGACGGTGGAGGTCCCAAAATCGCTTCGCTAACCATTGCTTGCTCCTCAGGCAGACTAATATGTGAAGAGTCAAGCAGTTGGCAGATATTGTATGTTGCCAGGTCTGTTGTTTCTGTGTGCCAGGAAGCCTGAGCCCAAGACCTCATGGGCCTTGAGAATTAGTCAAGCACTCCTGAGCATTAACCACTCTATCATACCCTTCATTTGTGCAGAGCAAGACAAGGTCTGGAGATGCCACAGAGACTCCAGTTAAAACAGCCTCATGGTGCAGCTGTGAAAAGGCCCGGCCACTTTAAAATTGCATGTGAAAGCAGCTGTTTTTTGTCTAAATTGAATTTGCATCACGGTGTTATAGCTTTTATAAGCAAAGGCCTTTGATATGCCTTGTGAGCATAGAAGGCGGTATGTGTGCCTGCATGCTATTTGTCTCTAAGAGCCAATTTCTCATAGACCCTCCAGTGTTTCCTATGAAGTACAAACCACAGCTCTGCATGCACCAAACATGATGAGTCAATCATTGCTTTTAAGAAAGTCAGCAGACTTTATGAACAATTAGTCGACCATTACAAAGCCTCAAAGTGAAAAAAAAAGCTTGGCATGAATCATATGTGACATATACTGTATTTTTATCTATAAACAACAGAATCATTTCACAGCAGAACAGTGGGCTCAAACTCCCACATTTCAAAGATAAATAAAAGGTTAAATATAATCAAATTATTATTTGCACACATGAAACTTAATGAGGTAGGAGAGGCAGTGCTAAGGTCTGTTGGTAGCCCAACCCCAAATTGAACACCTTGAGCTTGAAGAACTCGATGTGTGGTTTCAGCAGGATGGAGCTCCGGCACATACAGCTCGATCATCTGAAATAATGAGGGAAATGGTAATGTTGTTGCATGGTTATGTAAAGTGGCCGGCCCGTTCCCTTGACCTCAACCCTAGCCCATTTCTGTAGGGCTACCTTAAATCATGAGTGTGTACTCATCGACCCCAAACTCTTGAAGCCCTACAGGAGACAGCTACAGCCACTGTTCCACCCGACGGCCACCATTTGGATGTCATCTTTAAAACATGATGTATAAAAATTGTATTGAATGAAGTTTAATGTGTGGAAATAATAATTGAATTAATTTCTCTTTGAAATGCGGGATTTTAGTGGGTCTCCCTGTATTTGCATTGTGTGTATCTTTCAGGGATCTACACTACAACCCACAATACAAGTAACTGCACAATAACAAAAATCTTGTTTTGATTCATCATTTTGTCTCCCTGGATAAATCAGTGACTCTCAAGTTAAAAATTCAGGCATTCAGCTTTGATTTAATATCCAAAACAGATGACACATATAGGAATTACAGCTCATGAATGTTTATATCTTAGCCAGCATTTTAGAAGACTGAGACTATTATAATCAAATTAACATAATAACATGCTTTGTGTGTTTGCAAATTTTTTCCAATCAGTGAGTGACTCAGATCTGTGACCATAACAGCCCTTAACCCTAACTTTATGATATAGATGCTTCTCTTCATGGGGGATCAGCCCCATGTTGCCCACTCCCTATGTTCCCCACTCCCAATGTCCCCAGATCCGATGTTCCCCAGACCTGATGTTCCCCAGTCCCTATGTTCCCCAGACCCTATGGTCCCCAGTCCCTATGTTCCCCAGACCCTATGGTCCCCAGTCCCAATGTTCCCCAGACCCTATGTTCCCCAGACCCTATGGTCCCCAGTCCCTATGTTCCCCAGACCCTATGGTCCCCAGTACCTATGTTCCCCAGTACCTATGCTTCCCGTTGCTTATTAAATTAATGGATTTCCCATTGTATTGTGTACTTTATGGAAGTAAGCTACAATGGTTGAATCCATATTGTAAAAGAAGTATGATGAAACAACATACTCATCAAAGTAACAATTCATGGAATATTAGGGTTCCTGGGGAACATAGGTACTGGGGAACATAGGTACTGGACAACATAGGCACTGAGGAGCATAGGACTGGGGAACATAGGCACTGGGGAACATAGGTACTTGGGAGCATAGGACTGGGGAACATAGATACTGGGGAACATAGGTACTGGGGAACATAGGTACTGGGGAACATAGGTACTGGGGAACACAGACATGAACCCCTTCATGGACGTCTTATAAATGTTCATGCATTTTGCACTGGGTTTACTGAAATGTTCAACATCATGTTTTTCATCATGATTAAAATAATTTTAATATGTTCTCCAGTGGGTGGTATGGTGGTGCAGTGGTTAGCACGTTCGCCTCACAGCAAGAAGGCCTGGGTTCAATTCCCGTGCTCAGGTGTTTCTGTGTGGAGTTTGCTTGTTCTCCCGTGCTTGCGTGGGTTTCCTCCAGGTACTCCAGTTTTCACCTACAGTCCATAAACATGCATATTAGGCTAATTGGCTGATCTAAATTGCCCCTAGGTCTGACAGTGAGTGTGAATGGTTGTATGTGTGTTGGTCCTGCAGTGGTCTGGCGAGCTGTTCAGGGTGTGCTCCGCCTTTGCCCAGAGTCAGCTGCGATGGGCGCCAGCCTCCCTAATTAGGATTAAGCAGCATAGAAAATTAATGAAAATGATGGTGTGCTCGAGTAATCCATTATTGTGATCTTCTGTAGTTCTACCAGGTTATTTGCTATTCCTGATCATGGATGAATCAACTAAATGATTGGACTGTTACCTGTCTCTAGTATGATTACAGTGAGTACACTGTTTTATTCTGTTTCTTCCATCCTAACCACCAGCAGTGGTATATATCACCTGCATATCTTCTTGATGTTAGCTGGATGCTAACACACAACTTGTGTGGGGTCTCTGACTGTCTCACCCCCCGCTGAGTATGTTCTTTGACACTCTTATGAGCATGTATGTGGCATATTAGTGCTGGTTATAAGCATGCGAGTGCAAACTTTTTACATTGCAGTGAGAAATGCTGGCCATAAATCTTGTAATGTGAGGATTGTTTTGGAGTGAGGACTTGCAAAGCTGGCTATTTGGATATATGCTGAAATTGTAGATTGTAGTATTGTGTGCATGTATTGTTGAAAACACAATTTGCAAGATGACTTTTCCTTGTTTCTGATGAGCCCCAGCACTGTCGACTCATCAATAAACATAGTGAGGTAATGCATTGGAGCAGAGTCATGAATCAGCAAAGTGAAGTGCAGGAATGAAACCACTGAGGGTCTCCACTGTGGTATTAACAGAGGTGGTTATAGAATAGCAGACATAGTCTTCCTCAACAGCACCCGAATGATAAATGACCCGACTATGTACTTTTTATACCACTGCCATCTGGCAAAAGTTAGTATCCAGCCTGGAACTGCCAAACTTCACATCAGTGTCTTCCCACAAGCCGTCAGGCTCTTAAAACGCTGCCACCCTTCAACACCCACCTGAAGTGAACCTAAAAACTGATTAAAATTGACATAAAAGCAAATCTACAGAACAGAAGTACACCTTCTGAATTGTGAGTAGTAATGGAAGGAGTCAAAGCACTAAGTTGAGTACTGGACTGGAGTACTGCTTATATACAACCGTAACACTGGTCTACAGCCAAAATGCTTCTGCAGTAAATATAGTCAAACTTTCCTATTTTTGGGCCGCTGGGAATGAAACTGATGTTTAAAATTGTTGATTGGCTCTAGCTTTTGAGATATGTTACTGGGTCAGCATATACCCCCCTGGCTTAGGAATCATGAAGGATGGGTGAGATATAAAGGGAAGGCATGTGAATTTAAATCAGAAGTCAGTAAATACATCTTTGAGTGAATCAAAGAAAAATTTTTAGGTAAATAGGTTCAATGCTGGAACATTTACTTCAGGTGCAGTAGATCTATTGATATATTATATAAATATTATAATAATCATCAATCACTGGATTTGAAAATTTACTTTTATTCTTTTTTTTTAGGCGAAGTAATAAATTATGAAATCTGAAGCTGGTATTGCATCATAAATGGCATGGATTGCGTCATATTGTTATCATAGCCTTAACTCCGTTGTCTCAACTTCCATCCTTTTGCTGAACAGATTGCTCTATATCAACTCTAGAAACTATATGCATGTAGTTTCATGTTCGATATAGTCACGAAGTGTAAAAAAACTTAAAAACAAAACAAAAACATATATATCTTGGAAACAGTAACCAACCAGCCATTTTTGTTGTCATATATGAATTCAGCATACCAAAATCCATAATTAAGAGCACATTTTGCTTCTGAAGCAGACAACTTTTAAAATTTGTATACCAGTGTAATTTGCTGAGCAGCTCTACTGTCAGAGTAATTTCATGCCACCCATGCTCAAATAATTTTCTTTCTATTACTTATGTGAACACCATCTTAATAATCAACAGTATATAAAGAAAAGCAAGCATAGTTCATCCAACCATGTTCTTCCGCATTTTCAAGGTCGGGTCTTGGGGGGGAAATCCAGGCATCCCTCTCCCCAGTGACACTCATTAACTCCTCCTGGGGGATCCTAAGGCATTCCCAGGCCAGATAGGATATATAATCCATCCAGAAAGTTTTGGGACTGCCCCGGGACCTCCTCCCAGTTGGACTTGCCTGGAAAACTTCTAAAGGGAGGCAACCAGGAGGTATTCTAATCAGATTCCCAAACCACCTCCAAGCAAGGTTAGTTTGCTAGCCAATTTAGACAAATGGTGTCAGGGAATCAGTAGCCTGTGAGTTTTCTTAACTATTAACTTTTGGTAATTCATACACATATATAGCTAGTTATCTAACTAGCAAAAGTGTCCCTTAGACATCTATTGGCTGTAGCAGCACAAAGATTAACACAAAGATTAACAGATCAAAGTTTAACACTGCATGTGGCTGTAACAAAACATCAGAAAGGCATCTCAAGTTTAATACAGAGGTTTTATACTGTAAAAACCAGCCAGTATATTTCTGCAGGCTGGATGTTGAGCTGTGAAATAGCAATATTTTCATAGGGTTCACTTGGTATAATTTGGTGATCATCACAGTGTTTCATTTAAAGTATTTAAAACTGAAGATCAATAGGGCAGGAATGCTTTATATTTGGTATCTAGTGTTGACATTTGGCAGGAAATTGATTTATCTTGATTCGGTCTTGAAAATAAATTATTTATCATTTTTACTCACTATCTTTTAATAACTATGCTATTACTTTTACTGGCTTTTACCATGGTGACGCAATTAGCCAAAAACCATGTGAAAAATCCCATTGAAATGAATGGGGAGAGGTCGACGAACAGTCGTGAAACTCACCTAACATAGAAACTTGGTTAAACTTTTAAAACGTAGACACTGAAGTCATCATTTCTACTTCGTTTTTTGCTATCTTTTAGCAAAGTGGCAGAGAAGAGAGTCTGACTGACAGCTGAACCCTGAATGTCTCCATAAGAGTCAATGCAAAAATTTGGTGTTTGAAATTATTTAAAATCATTATGAGGATCATTTTTACATCGTGACTTTTTGAACATTTTTCGCAGTACAGCGTTCACCAAATTCTTGGCTCTCAAATACTGTCAACTTCTTTTTGCTACGTTTTATGGTTTTCTCTCAGTCGTTGTTTAAGTTTGACAAGGTTTTTCAGTCGATTTGTGTGTTTACAATGGGTGTGTATTGCATGGAATGTTCTGGGCTAAAGTGCGTGATGTCATCAGCAGAGTGGGAGAGAAGAGAAGATTATCTTGGAAAAATTTTTTTTATCTCGCTCATACGCCCATAATTTTCACTCTACACTAATAAATTTTACCTAACAACAGAGGGAAATTTGTGCTGGTTCCGACCATGTAACTATTGAGTCAACTGAGTCAAATTCTTGGCTCTCAAACGCTGTCAACCTCATTGCGATGGGAAATACGGTTTCCAAATCAGAAATCCAAAAGCGAGACACTCCACATACATTTTTCAGTTGAAAAGGCTGTGTAACTGTTAGTAATTGCTGGCTTAATCACTATAGCAATGACCTCATGTGATAATAATGTCTGAACAATGACCTCACACACACACCTGCTGCTCGTTAACACACAAAAACGAGTCACGCCCACACATTGCCTCTTTGTTTGGCTCCAGCCAGGCAGATGACCTTAGCTAACAAAGGCTTTGAGTTATCCATATCAAACCTGGTATGCTGATTCAGACTGATGCTGATTCATGACCTTTGACCAAACAGGGTTTTCATGTGACAGCCATCTTGGATCTCATGACTGCCATTCAACCGGAAATGAGACCTATTTCATCAACGCTTTGATGTACCCACACCAAATTTGACATACTGACTCATGACTCACATCTGAACAGTTCTTTCACATAGCGGCCATCTTGGATCAATCTGCTGCCACTGAACAAGGAGTGGGCCCCTATTTCATCAATTCGTTGATGTATCCACACCACATTTGACTTTCTGACTCATGACTCACCTCTGAACAGTTCTTTGACATAGCGGCCATCTTAGCTCCAAGCGCTGCCACTGAACAGGAAGTGGCCCCTATTTCATCAACGGTTTGATGCATTGCCCCCCAATCTGACATTCTGACTCATGACTCATGTCTGAACACTCCTTTGACAGAGCAGCCATTTTGAATCTAACTGCTGGGTCTTAACAGTTAGTGCCCCTTAATTTTTCATTGCTATGGTGTATAAACATCAAATCTGGCATTTTGATTGTGGAAATTGAAATCCTGGTTCACTGCTCTCTGCTACTAACTAACATATCTCTTACCACCTCTGCTGTCTGTGGACCGCCATGTTTCATAAGACACAGCCACCTTCAGTAGATCAGTGTTTGTCTTTTCCAGTGACTCTGATGGGTTAGTATGGCAGATACATTAATATGGCTGAAGAGCCCAAATAAAAAAGCAACAGACGTTGCTTTTTTACTGTGTTCTACATTTAAGCACGCTAGTTTTCACTTATTTTCCGGCAGCAGTTGTAGGCACATCTCAAAATTTCTTCAGAAATTTTTCTAGTTATTATTATTATTATTATTTATCTCATGGCTTGATTTTATGCCGGATAGTTCTGTATCTTCAAGGACAAGCTAAGCCTTTTAGCCTCAGGCCTCGAGAACTTTTCTGAGGACGTGCGCTGTTCCAAGCAGGGCGGCTTTTTGTAGGAGCTCGATCTTGGCAGAGACGCCTATTGTGCTTAGATGTTTCTCCAGGTTGTTTGTGTCCAGGGCTCCAACCACTATTGGAACAACAGTTGTCTTGATGTCCTATAGTCCAGCCACCTCTCTTGTCAAGTCCTGATACTCTTCTTCTTCCTCTTCTTGTTATAATTATTATTTTACAGGATCCCATGTACTCTACTGTGTTAGGATGATAGTCATGATCTACTTAGTTCAAACTGTGGTGATTTTCTATGCAGTATCCATGAAAGGGTCAGAGGCAGGTTGCTGTGTTTTAGTATACGCTATACTAAATGGGAACAATGTGATCTGATTGGTCTGCTAACTTGAGATTAAAAAACATTTGGATACAAGTGGATAATGCCTGACACATACAATTTGTCTGGGTCACTTGGAGTAGGCGGTGTCATCACGGTCATCATTATCATGCTTTACAGTTGAAAAATAAATTCTTCATCCGTGAATTTTCTTGTCTCCATGTTGTCCATGGGTTTATTTATTATTATTATTATTATTATTTTTTTGGATTTTGGAAGTCATTTAGTGAGTTTATTACCAAACATACATACATACATACATACATACATACATACATACATACCTACACACATGCAACGTGCATGGTACAAAAACTAAAATGGAGGGAAGGACTGCATCAGAATGCTGAAAATAGATACAGTACTGAAAGTGTAATAAAGATGAAAAAAACCTATTCACATTCATTCTCATTTCTGTGATAATGGCCTTAGAGGTTTTATAGTTAAGTTACCTAAGAGGACTAGACTTAATGAGAGGCCAGATGGATATTATTATTATAGGCATTGCACAGCTCATCTTAGATCCTGTAGAGACTTCAGAAGAAGCAAGGTGTTAATGAGAGACCGTAATAAGGTACATGGTGAGAGCAAGTGAGATTAACTTTCTAGAGAGGCAGCTGACTAGAACTCTCTTCCTCTGGATCCAGAGATTATACTGGGAACATTGTGTGCGAAGGAAGGAGACACCACATGTCAAACTCACCTAGATGTAGGTGTGTTCATGCAATACTTTTTTCTTCTCCAGTAGACGGTTTCCTATTTGAGGTGCATTCCTGTCTTGCTCTTAGTGTTTTCCCGGTTAAGTGCAACCCTGACCAGGATAAAGCGTTTTCTGGGGATGAATGAATGAAGTATGAATTATATAGCACCATTCTCAAATTTTGAGGTTGCTCTACCTATACCATTCCTTTGCAAATGTGGCTACATGCATGAACCTATTAACCCACATGTTCCCAAAATTTTAGTTTGCCAGGTCTGACAGAGCTGTTGAAAATTGCCTCAGTGTAATTTTCTGATTAATAGGAGACATACATATGCCATGCCATTAAGCCATGATAATCCTAAAATCCATGATTGGTTGACTGATAAGAAATTTACAGATTATTGTAAAATATTATTCAATTTTCTCATTTTTATGAATCTGTTGGATTTCAGGTTCATGAAAAATGAGAGACATTTATGTAAAACTAAATCAGATTTAAAATGTTAGAGCTGTTTTACACTCTTTTAACACTGCTCCATTTCCTCATTCTAGTCTTCGAGCATACTGAAAGAGAACAGGAAAAACAGAATGAAGGACAAGGAATAGAGAAATGACAATCACTGTCTGAGCACTTTTTCTATCAACTGAGTGTCACATGTTTATGGGCAAATGAGAGGAGGGTGTGTGTGTGTGTGTGTGTGTGTGTGTGTGTGTGTCCTTTCGCTACTCAAAAGCAGCACAAATGATGTGCCAACTTGATATTTAAACATCATTACAGATGACCAGTATGGGGTCGGCTTGAAAATGGTTGGAAGCCTGTTATCTCCACATGTAAGTTTACTTTGCCGTGGTAGTGCCGTCTGTCCTTGTGCTATTTAACTTCAGACCACAATTTATTGATTGAATGAGGTGGAATGGACCTATCTATCAAATAAACTGCACTTGCATTGATCTTCCATTGAGGTTGAGGCTGCTGTACTCTCCAAGCCCCAGCCACCTGATCCCTAAACAGCTTTACTTTCATGTATTTACAGAGCCAACTGAAAAGCTGCATGCCTACTGCACTTACAGCTTGTATTATAGATGTAGGTTGGGGGAGTACTGTAGAAAATGTCAGCTACAGGTACAAATAAAGTAATAAGTCCATATAACAGGAAATTATTACTGATGGACTGACAGATGGATTGATGGAGCATTGTTAAAGATCTCAGATAGCCAAAATGGGGTTAGTTGGTTACAATGATAAATCCATATAAATACTACAGATATCCATCCATTATCTATATCGCTTATACCTCAGGGTTGGGGGTGAAGTTGGAGCCAATCCCAGCTGACTTTGGGCAAGAGATAGGGTACACCCTGAACAGGTCACCAGTCTATGGTAAGGTTAACACAGAGACAACTAACCGTTTACACTTACATTTACACCTATGGTCAATATAGAGTAGCCAGTTGACCAAACATCCATGTCGATGCACTGTGGAAGGGACCAGAACTCAAACGAAACCCCACATACACAGGGAGAAGATACAAACACTATACAGGAGTGCTTACCAAGCCTGTTCCTGGAGATCTACCTTCCTGCAGATTTCAACTCCAACCAGAATCTAACACAAGATGATCAAGAACTTCTTCATTTAATGATTATATGGTCAGATGGAGTTGAGGTTAAAGTATTTAGGGAGGTAGCTCTCCAGAAACAGGGGTTGGTGACCACTGCAGTATAGAAGGGCCTTGTCAGGCACAAGATTGCTGAATGGACAATCTGACAACCTGAAAAACTTAATACTTCCACAATCTATTGGCATCCTTGTTTTATTTTTATTCTTACAGTGGTGCAAATCATAAGCCAGCATTATCAAACATGTATGTTTATTATTGAGGTTTTATTATATGTATATAATTATTAACTTGTGTGAATGGTCACATGAATTGAATGAATTTAATTAAAACCTAAAAAAACAACCCTCCTATAAAATGCCATCTTGGACCTTGAAATAAAACCCCCCCCCCCCCTCAATATTAAAAGTCTAAATTAGCCAGAATACTATGGTACATGTTTAAATTATGAACTTAATATTTCAACAGGTGATTTTGTTCATAAATCAGTACCAAAGTCCATGGAATTTATTTTAAAGTTAAGGTGGTTAAAAAGTTTGAGAAAACTGCAATAAAAGAAATGTATATGAATTGTTATATGAGGGTGTGTTTCAGTACTTTCATTCCTCTGTGAGAAGTCTTCTAACAGCAATCACATCACTAACGGATGAAGACACATAATGATTTCCATGTTGTTTTGCCAACTATTTTGAATTTGTTGTTAAAATCACAAAGGCCCTAAAGCAAGTATAAACCCAACCCACAAACACACAAAAACACACACATACACAAACTCTGCACGAAAGAAGATGAATAAAAATCTCTTTTCACAGAACCTCACAGCGACAGTTCAGTGACTCATTCAATACCACATAATTTGTGTGTGTGCATGTGTGTGTGTGTGTGTGTGTGTGTGTGTTCCTCCACTATGCAGTGATCTTAAATATTCAATTTAATTTAGCAAGTCACACACTGCGAAAGCAACATGGAGTAGTCATTACTTACTGTTTACAGTGCATGTAAATAGCATATACATTATCACTTTATGTGTAATGCTATAAATATTTTCCTGTTATTTGGAGTATTTTTAAAATTTTTTAAACATATTGTATGACAATAACAAATCAGTCTAGTTGCCTATTTATATATATATATATATATATGTGTGTGTGTGTGTGTGTGTATGTATTTTAAATATCTTTAATGTCCTGGTGAAATGGATGTCGGATGCAGATTCATTTTATGCATTTTACGCATCATTACGTATTTCCTGTAAAAAATAAAAATAAAAAGCTAGGCATGGATTTTTGTGGGTATTGATTAGAGGTCACAGAAGCCAAAGTGTGTTACATATCCCCTGCCAAACTAAAAGTAACTTGCGACTTAACATGGAAATATATGGTGACAGCCTGCTCTCTGGCTAAAAACACTAACTACAAAATACTCAATATTTCATAACAAATGTAGAAATGTAGCTAATTCATTAATTTATTCATTTTCTGAACCACTTAATCCTAATTAGGGTTGTGGGGAGGCTGGCACCCATCTCAGCTGACTCTGGGCGAGGGCAGAGTACACCCTGAACAGCTCGCCAGGCCATCGCAGGGTAGCTAATTCACCTATAAGTAATATTTAATTAGTTTGACAGGGTGAGTCTGTCAAACCAAAAGTGCACAAGTACAGGATTACATTTTTAGAGACCTGGAAGCCATTCCTGCTTTCACCAGATTGTGGAAGCAGTTGTCTGAAAAGTCTGTCGTGTATCTGTGAATTCACACAAAGCTCACCTTCTTCAAAATGTGTAAACTTCAACCATTTTTTTCTCAGCCAAAGATTATAGCAGTGTGCACAGCCCAAAACACCCCGACACCCAATCACTATTAGCTGGATGGTAACTCCCATACATTGGTCGGTAACTGGCAGCATTTTAGTCATGGGGGAAGGGCATACAAAATCGAGAAAGTATATTCATTGAATGCAAAATTAACAAACACCCCTGGTGCAGGATGAGTCATCAGCCATTTAAAACTATATAACTGTAGTAGGTAGAAGACGGAAAACCGACACAATTGCTGGATTAAGAGTTGTTTTGGGTGAACTGGTAACCAAAACCAAAATAGGAAATGAAATCTGAGACAAAATGAACAAAGGGTCTAGCCAGCTAGCAAAAGACTGAGACCTATAAAGAATATGTGGGGAATCTAGGGTGCTTAGGAGCAGAACAACAGCCGAGGACAAAAACTGAAGGAGTGTGTGTGACGACCATGACACAATACAGCGTTCCACAAATTCTTAGCATGAACGTTTGTTACATTGGTCATGGTTTGTGACAACAGTCCATGCCACGCCACATGTGTTCTCCTAAATGTAAAAACATGGTTTAAATGGTGAGAGAAAGCAGAACAAAAAGTTAAATTACTGGTAGATGCTAATCCTAATACCATGTTGTAATAGAGAAATAAGAGAGAGAGAGAGAGAGAGAGAGAGAGAGAGAGAGAGAGAAATGAAATGTCATGCTGTCAAATTCAATATTGGTTTTGGTAAAATGTCCACATTTATTGGCATAATAAATGATAAGTTCCCACACAAAAACCATTTCATGATTTACATTTTAAACATAAGCCCATGTTTTGCAGTGGAAATGTGGTCTATGTTATACAAATAATAAAGTAAACCACACATGCTACACTCTGAACAAAACAGGAAACAAAAAAAGAGGAAATTTGTCTCGTTAATTGAAAAATGATGGCATTATAATGAGTTTGTGTTTTGCTTTTTAATACGAAAACATCCTCCACTCTAAAAACTTGAAATGTAGGCTACAACATCTCAAGGCCAAAGTAATAAGCTGGTAATTTGCAGTTGCTTTCAGTGTTTTTCCCAGAAGAGTCAAATAAATTAAATTATCATAGATATGTATTTTTAAGGCTTTGGATATTGTACAAGTACAGTCACGTTAGCCAAGAAAGTTCAAATTACAAAAGTACATCCATAGGGGATTTATAGTGCCATTGTGTGTGTGTGCGTGCGTGTGTGTGTGTGTGTGTGTGTGTGGGTGTCCATTCTCAAGCTTCAAACTTCGTAGCTTTTGGGTTCCTTGTAGAGTGGGTTGGAAAAGGACAGTCTGGCAGGAAACTAAGAACAACACACAAGAATAGGTAGGTTATAAAGGTACAGTAGTTTTCAAAAATAAATTAACATTGATAATAATATGCAGTATTAATTTCAGTAAGTTTCCCTCATATTTTATATGCATTTATATATATACTGTGTGTAT
>JBCNYH010000010.1:2840019-2855197 GCA_039654325.1 Tandanus tandanus
AAAATTTGTAAGTGCTACTAAAATTCTTGAGGCCCAAGACACTTGTAATCCATTTTTAATACACAAGTAAGCTATTTATAGGGCAGCTCATCAAATGGTCAGAAAACGTGCCTCTGTCATGGTTAAAATTTGTAAAATAAACTATCAAAATTTTGATTTAGTTTGCTTTTAATGTACTAGTGTAGTAACCTCCAGCTAGGTGATTATCACTGAATGAAAAGTACCCTTGAAGTTCTGTCTTGGGGACTATTCCACAACATTCATCTCGCCTTTGTCGAATAATTATTACTTTTTCCAAGAAAGCAAACCAATGAGATCTTGTTATTCCCGTGTAGTGTATACATTGCCCAATGAAGTTCCCCCCATCATGATTAGTGCCTACCATACAAGCCTATGAGAGCAGTGTTATGATCTGAGGTTGCTTCAGTTGCTCAGGGTGATGTTCTGCAATACTATGTGCCCAAAAAATGAGGTCAGCTGATGACCTGAATGTACCTGAATGGAGTTTTTCTTCCCTGATGATATGGACATAAAATTGGGGCTCAAATAGTGAAAGAGCATGAGGAATCATTTTCACACATGAACTGGCAAAAAGGAGTCCTGACCTTAACCCTATTAAAGTCTTTGGGATGTGCTGGGGACAGAAACCCCTTCCCCCCACTGTATCATGCACTGTAGTAACAATACTGTGTGTTTTCCTACACATTTAAAACTGGTCTACAATATATTCATCTAAACTTCTATACTAGCTCAGAGGTACAAAGGCCTGGAGTGATAGCCAAAAAGAGGGAATATTTGGAGGCAGATTTCAAAATGGATGCAGAAATTGTTCTCTACAGACCTGAAAATTGTGATGGATTCCAATGAAAATTTGTCCTCGCATCCAGCAGCTGCCTTGGTTTCCAGTTTCAGACCACACCTCATGTGTGACATTACCAGACTTGATAAAAACCTACAAATACATAAATGAAAATCTTGGTAAATAGAAGTCAGGCTGTTGTTTGGTTGTTTAGCAAAACTTAAATGTGTTGTACACACTCATTGTGAATTTCAAAATAAGATTACCCCTTCAACCCACGGAATGGAATAAGAGCATAAACTATGATAGAATGCTTGTGCTATAACTGACTTTCATCGAAGAGATGACAGATAAAACCCACCTGTAGTGTTCCTACAGTGAAACCGCTCATGTAGTACCAGAATTCCATGGAGCACTGGGGCCCTGTGGCAGTGATGGGTGGGGTTATAAGATCAGACACATGGCCATAGCCACCATTAGAGCTGTCTGCATAGATGTACCATCCTTCTGCAGTGGCACTGAGTCCAACACACATAGATAAAGATTCTCATACACACTTTAAATGTGTACAACTGAAAAGAATTAACTAAATTCCACGATGGCTATATTTTACTTGAAATAAAAGGAAGAAGGCTCAAACTGTACTTTTTGTGTGGAGTGTGCATGTGCTTGCATGGGTTTCCTCCGGGTACTCGGGTTTCCTCCCACAGTCCAAAAACATGCACATTAGACTTATTGGCTATTCCAAATTAATCCTAGGTGTGAGTGTGAATGGTTGTATGTTGTATGTTGGAAATGCGGTGGTCTAGCGAGTTGTTCAGGGTGTACCTCGCCTTTGCCTGGTGTCGGCTGAGATAGACTCCAGCCTCCCCGCAACCCTAAAACCCTTCAATAAGTGTGTGAGTGATGAGAATTTTACTGTGCACTGAAGATATTTGGATATGTGATCAAAAGATGAAGGTAAAATATAGATCAGTATATCAGCTTTCATTTCCTGATAATCACCCCAGGACATGATAAACAACATAGAACCTGGCACGTTTCATTTTTTCAAACATGATTTAATACTTTTGGAGGGGACTGCATATAGAATAATATTATAACAACATCAACATCTTCGTGTCGTCTGAGGGAGTTTTTCCCTGCCACAGGCTTGCTCATTAGGGATGTATAGGGTTTATAGAGTGATGTATAAAATCACAAGTTTAAATTCATTACTAAAGTTGCATTACTATGTAAAGCTGCTTTGTGACAATGTCAATTGTAAAAAGCGCTAAACAAATGAAACTGGATTAAATTGGATTCATATACAAGACACACATGCAGTTACTTACTGTGTATGGTCATTAACAGGTCTATGATATTCTTCACCATGATATATAGTTTCTCCCTGTCCTATTAGCCACTGGAAGGCATGCAGCGGAACTGGAGGTTTGGGGCTATCCAGCTTCCACCCACATAAATTTCCACCCTCGAAATTACACCGCTCCATCACTAAAAGATTTTAAGAGCAAGAGATATAGCTTATGTGTGGGAAGGAGATACAGATGAGTGATTGATGGATATGAAGATCAACACAGACATACCACAGCCTTTTTCATCAGAGCCATCAGAACAATCCCATCTGAAGTCACACACTTGATTCTGGCTCACACACTCTCCGTAAGCCCCACACACAACCTGGCCCAGTTGACAGTTATGAGGGGGCAGTGTGGGATGAGTGATAGCAGGAGCAATAGTGCTGGCTTCTAATGAAGGGAGTACACCTGAAGACACACATATATTAAAAAACTTTTTAAAAGAACCACAGTAGTTTTATAGGACAGTTTATGAGAGTCATGATCTGCCATTATGTGTCAAAAACTATTAATTGGTGTCTCATTGTCACATTTACCCTCATATGGCTCACAGCCCAGAAATGAAAGGTCATCTATTGCTATATCTCCTGTGAAGTCATCCCCCACCGTACCCTCTACAAGAATCTGAGAGAAATTTGAGAGAGAGGAAAGAGGTTTACACACAAACATTTACATACCTTGAGCACATGCCTAGAAAAGATTCTGCCTAGATAGAAATTATCCACATGATATACAGTTTTAAATGTAGCCAATCTGATTGGTCAAAGCATTTCAGTATCTTAGAACTTTAGCCTTATGTTATCAAGTGCGCATATGCATTTCTTTGTCAGAAGTAGTATATTACAATTATTCACTGAAGGCGAGGTGGATGTCACTGAATAGTTCCCATGATGGAATAGTGACAGGACTTTTTAGTTCGACATCCACTGAGACTGAGCCATTGTTTTGGTATATACTACATGGTAAGCACACTAAAGCACACTAAAATAAGAATTTATGGTTTTATTTATCTTTTAAATACATTTTAATAAAATAGTTAATAAAAAATGTTAAATTATTATTAATTTTTGATGGACACAGGTAATCTTGTAGATTCATGTAGGTTCATATGAGTGTAAGGGTGTCGCTTCAAACCACTATCAACTTTAATGGTTCTGTGTAGCTGTAATATATACTACACAGAAACATGAACAAAAGCAAACTAAAACAAGATTTTTTTGATCCTACTTATTCAGAGTTTAGTTCATACTACATGGAAATGTACGTAAGGTGTGTTTTTACACTCATTCTAATTGTATTGATTTTTTAACTTACTTTTCCATTTTAAAGTGTAATAATGATAGCGCTGCCTGCTCCAAGTGACGGTGACAAATCGTGAGGGTCTGTTGCATTGGCCCTCGCATTCTGGATAATGTTTTTTAAATTCCCAGATAGTGAACCAATCAGATCATGCTGTCCCTATGTAGATTATACTAATATCTGTAAGCAGTAGTACAAAGTATAGGATGGAATCGAATCATTTTGATATATGTTTCCAGTTGTTCTTGCTTTGAGACAATGATTTGGCTTGTCTATCTCTGTAAAAAGTAATGTTGGATTCAGAAGTTTCCTGACCTGAATATGAATTATATGATGATTCTTAACAATATATATGACATTAAAACTGGGAGGTATGATGTGGTGATAAATTTTGTCACTTTATTTCAGATTTCTAAAATTTTTTTTTAAGAAACACTAATGAGCAAAAATGTTAAATTATAATAAAGAATCAGACAGGACATTGGCGCTCAGATGTTGTGATTTGATATGATTTGCATCAAAAACAAAATCTTTCTGACGAGAAAGACTTTTGACTGCATAAATGCAAGTGATTAAAAGTTTTTTTTTTTTTTTACGAGGATACAACATGTATGAAATAAGGAATATAAGGCTCAAAAGAGAAAAAAGGTTTGAAAATAAGAATTGAGATGTTTTAGATGTCTTTTAAAGTGTTAGTGCATTTGTATTGTGTGTGTGTGTGTGTGTGTGTGTGTGTGTGTGTGTGTGTGTGTGTGTGTTTAATGATCTACTTTGAAAGGTTTTACAGCTTTGGGGCAGAGACCACAATATTGCTGATAGCATATGTTGCCAAGGTTATATAGCTTTAGAGAAACATCTAATTATAGTTATCAAGCAAAGGACAGGGCTGTGTATGACAGGGCTGTCTGTGTGTGTGTGTGTGTGTGTGTGGTCTAGGTAAATTTGTTTAAATAGTCATGTTATGGGGACAAAACTAATGGGGTCAAAACTTCTCGTTGTGAAAATCATTCAATTTTAGGGTGAGGACATTTTTTAAATTTAGGTGAATGTTAGGTTAAGGTTAAGGTATTGGTTAGAGTAAGGCAAGTAGTGGTTATGGTTAAGGTTCCAGTAAGTCTCCAGGGAATGAATGTAAGTCTATGTATTGTTCCCTGAAGTTATAGAAACATGGCTGTGTATGAGTATAAATGTGTGTATAAATGTGTGTGTGTGTGTGTGTGTGTGTGTTGTGTGTAAGGTTCTCTCTGCCTTCTTTAATGAATCTAGGAAGGTGAGACTTATGTCATGTTTTTGATCTTGAAGGGTAATTCACTAAAAGCAGTTAAAAGCCACTGCCAAGGAAAATAAATACAGCCCCAATTGCAAAAATTTGGAATGCTGGATGAATCTTAATAACAACAGAATGCAATAAATTGCAAACCCTTTTCGGGCTACATTATGTTTAGTCGAGTACAATACAGAGACCAATGAAATGCTCAAAGTAATAAACTTTTCTAAAATTATTTTTTGTAAATATATACACATTCCAAAAAAAGGTTAATTTAACAACAGTGTGAACTGGACATGAACTGTTGAAGTTTTGAAAATTAAAATCTTTTTGCTCAAACAACGCCAGTCAACTAAAAGTCCAGTGTCTCCCTTGTTGTATTTTGCGTTTCATGCAATACACATTTTAGGTGGGTGGCAGGTCCGGACTGCAGGTAGGCCAGTTTCATACCCACACTATTTTATGATGGAACCACGCTGTTAACACATGCGGAATCTGTGTTATGTTTGCCTTGCTGAAATAACCAGGAACATTCCTGGAAAAAGGATGTTGTCTGGATGTTGCTCCAAAAACCTGTGTGTACTATTCAAAATTATTGGTGCCTTCACAGATGTGCAAGTTGCCCACACCAACTAACCACCACAGATGCTGGATGCTGTAACAATTTGGTTGGCCCTTTTGCTTTTCCATAATTTCTATAATTTCAATACACAATACAAATTTCCACATCACAGACGAGCTTGGACCCATACAAACATACAACTGTACTTCTGTAGGTTGCTGATACCATTTATAGTTTTCACTATGAATTTATAGATGAATCAGTGAACTTTATTAACCAATAATGGTTTTCCAAAGTGTTCCTGAGCCCACGCAGAAGTGTTCCTTATACAATCATTGTCATGGCATTCAGTGTGTTCTCCACGTGCATTGATTTTTTAAATGATACTATGGATTACAGAAGGTGAAATCTGAAGTGAATTCTTTGCAATTGTAAATTAAGAAACAATGCGCTTCATTCAACAATATCTTCTGAAGTTTTTTCTTAAATTTGTTCTTAAGAAAATTCATAAGAAAAGTCTACGTTGGATTCATGACAGATGTGCTTTTAGAGTGGTGAATCCCATCTTCATAAATTGAAAGCATATGCCAGTTGCTCTCATTAGAATAGGTGAATACCCCTAAATAAGCAGACGTAAGGGCTCATTAAGTCGAAATGATGGTAAAGTAAACCTACAAATTCACAGAAGACCTGGAATCTAAGAGGAGAAAGAAATTTACTTCCTCTGAAGTAGTAGTGCTGCTGCAGGAGGTAAATTCCGGATTCCGGATTCGGTAGCATGAAAAATGGATAAGGCTGCAGATAAGAGTGAAGCCTGGCATGTGTAACGAGGGTGCAGGTGATGAGGCCTAGCCGTAGCAGCCATTAGCAGAGCTCCGGAGCAACAGAAATAGGCGACAGACAAAGTGGAGAGATTTCTACACTGTGGTATATTTGGCAAAAGATTCTGTCGACCATACAGCCACGTCTTACAGCGCTACAGATACTGTTTGTACACACATAAATATAACTCGTTATATGAAAAACGTAAAAAAGGGAGACAGGATGGGTAACATATTAAGAGAAGCACACTACTTCAGTGCAACACAGCGCAGAAGAAAGAGGCACCACCTTGTGGTGTAAACCAGCATTGCAGTTGTACTCTGACTGTTACACATTTTGGGGCGCACCACTGGGGAAAGGGCGTAACATGAAGAAATATTTTTTAAAAGTGGTTTGACCCAAAATAAGAGGGCAAAAAAAAAAAGAAGCGCCAAACACAGGCGTGAGGTGCTGGCAACTGCAACTGCTGTATTATACGCACCTTCTCTGGTGTGTAATGTCTATCCAAATTACAGTGATAAACTGTATCCAAACCCATCCAACACCCTTTCAGAATGCCAATGGTTCGCTCAGTGGTAGAGCGTGAGTGTCCTTGCTTTTGCTTAAGGGACACCTCCTGTTCAGTCTGAATGTTTGTGAGTGGTGTTATTACCCAGGGGACCAGCCGTAAACCCCAGATTTCCTAATGCAGTAGGTTAATCTAAGAACAAAATCCTATATTATTGTTGGAAGGTAAATTTCCTCAGAGATGCTTACTGATGAGCCATGCAGCCCCTTATTGCAAGTGCATATTCACAGTTCTATAAAATATATGAATCCTGTACAGCTCCTGGGAAACGAGAGACCACATTTAACAGATGGTTCAGGGAGTCGCAGATGAGTTGGACATTAATTGGGTACTACTGTTTACTGTTGAGGTATGGGAATAGATTGGGACAGGGAGACTTAATGTGCATGTGTGTGCAGTCTATTGTTCCAATGATGTTGGGTATACCAGCAACAGAACGAAATCCTCTTTTAACTGGAAGCTGTTGGTGAACAATATAAGGGAATTTAATATATTGCCTGACCAGTAGATTTATACCCTCCAAGATTCACGGGAGGGCACAGCTGATAGACACCTTGATATACCCTCCCGGTGTGCGAGCTCCCTCTGAAATGTTGCTGTGGCCAAAAAAATCCAAGGCAAATAGTACCTGAACATGTGGCATTACTGGATTGGAGCAACAGGTATAGGCCCACAGTGCCAGCTCAACATGTTTCACAACTCCATGAGATCTCTTGGCAACTAAAACTGACTTAAAGATATCTGCCAGTTTCAGCGAATAAATCCAGGTGGGCTTTGAAGATGCGTTCTCTCATAAGTGTACGAGCTGTTATTTTTTCTAGTAGCAGTAAATATGCCATTGTTTCAGTCTTGAAAAAATTGGTCTATGATCACCGTGTAAATATTTTTATCAATTATTAAATAAGCCTTTGTTTCCAATGAGCATTATTGATATGTCATGAAGTGCATTTATTTGCATGATGCTTTTTAACATAATAAAAACAATTATCAAAATATATTTATATTAAAAAAAATTATATATATATATACACTTCTTTTTATACTATATAAAGTACTTCACCCTCTGATATCATGTTTTGAATCAGAAAAATAAAGAAAATTATAAAAAGATGGGAAATTGGGAAATAGTGGCGATTTTGCAACATCTCTCCGGCAACGATGTGTGTAAGAGTGCTCGTTCATGTTGGTAGATTTTGTTCACACCTGAGAACAAATTCCAGACAAGAAAATATTGGTGAATGCCAAAATCTTTGCGAAAAGTGTGTGGGGTTTAAGAAGAAATTTCTTCGTAAGAATGAATGAGACCCAGTTTCTTAATTATGGGACTATTTGTCTACACTGTTCTTTACAAAGTGCTGAACCTCACCTCATCATTGCTTGTGAATGACTTAGGCTTTGGAAGATGCCCCTTTCATACCCAATACATAATACGGTATAATCACCTTTTGTCCCTTAACCTCTTTACATGTTGAATGCTATGAACAGGTGTTTTCTTACGTATTCCACAATTTTTGTTGTCCTGATCCAACTTATTAGGAAAGATGTTGCAGGCATCAAATCCAGAATTAGTGTATATTTACAAAATATAGAGTTTATAATAAAATTTAACATTAAATATCTTGTCTTTGTATTGTAAATGATGAGAAGGATTCTTTGGAATCAGGGCTATAAATGCCTTATTTAAGAATTATGCTGTTTACAGTGTTTCAGCTTTCCAGCATGGTGTATTCATTCTTTCATTCATTCATTACCCAATGTATTCACTGAGGGTGATTTTATAATGAAATATTTATAAAGAAAATATAGGAATTATCTGAGATTTTACCTGGAATGGCCGTGCACTGTTGATGTACAGAGTCTTACTGTGCCATAAGTTGCCCTGGTCACCATAGCGAACCCACAGCATTTGGCCACGCCCACTGTCATAGTTGCGTATATGGACAGCTAACTTAAAGATGTACTGGCCCAGCATATGATAATGGAACCTGAAGATACAAACTGGTCTGTGGATTTCGCCTTTGGTATGAGTGGGTTTAAAAGGTGTACTAATGAGTATAGCAGTGTCTTTGAATTGCTGAGGAGCAGAGGACTCAATGTAGAGGTAGTGCCCATTCACACTGGACCATGTGTGATCCTTATAGGGGCCCGTATTGGGAGTAGGAGTGGGTCCTTGGTGCCAGGTCCAATCAAAATTATCGTGTTTATCCTGAGTCCAGCTGCATAAACCATCTTCAAAATTGCACATTAACTCGGAGGCTAGAGTTAGAGAGAGAGAGAGACACACATATATAGTATTTACCAAATAACCCGATCTATAATTAATTGTAAGTAATGTAAAGCTCTTATACTCTGACGTACAGCAGTTTTCCTCATCAGATCTATCTCCGCAGTCATCAACAAGGTCACAACGCTTGAAGTGGCTCACACATGCTCGGCTCTGTCTACAGTGAAAGTATTTAGGACCAGGGCAATTGTCCATGGGCACTGGTAGTGAGCAGTTGTGAAAAGTGATGTCATCCAGTGCAGAAATTCCATCATACACACCCAGGCTCAATTTGGATACCAAGATCTGGAAAGGTCCTGTCTGGCGGCCAATCTGCACAGTCACTGGCTGCCAAAAGTTGCCCTGATGGTAAAGCGTACGCCACAGAAGTGTAATATTGTCTATGCCATTGATCTGCAGATACATGTTTGCTGCGCCCACAGACATACCAGCAGTGTAATGCCTACAACCAAAATATCAAACATCAAATTTTATCAAATTATCTGTTTATTCATTATAGAAGAAAAATACAAGATCTCCTTGTTACCAGAAGGTAATTTTACAGTCTGGTCCAGCCTGCTGGAATGTGGGACTCCGGAGTAAAGCATGCTGAGAAAAACTGCTGCTGTTCTTCAAAACTAGAAGAAAATGGCCTGAAAGAGAAGAATTCACAGTGTAGTGTGTCTGACCAGTAATGAAGCTGAATGGTTGATGGACAAATGTGAAATAAGACAAAGAAAAAGTTTACAATACATCATGATTTATTAGAGATGAAATTCCATCAAGAGTTCTTTTTAGTGCAGGGCCATGACTTAAAACTTCATTCATTCATTTTCTAAGCTGCTTAATCCTAATTAGGGCCGCAGGGAGGCTGGTGCCCATCTCAGCCAACTCTGGACGAGGACAGAGTACAACCCGAACAGCTGGCCAGGCCATCGCAGGGCCAACACACACACAACAATTCACACTCACAGTCACACCTATGGGCGATTTGGAATGACTTAAAACTTTGGCAGAAAAAAAAAAAACTTTTGAAAATTATGAATAAACCATTTATGAATATATAATTTTTTATTATTATTATTAGAGAGGCATGGTTGCATAGTGGTCAGCATGTCTGCGTCACAGAAAGAAGGTTCTGAGTATGAATCCTGGACTTGGGTGTTTCTGTGTGGAGTTTGCATGTTCGCCCTGTGCTTACATGGGTTTCCTCCGGTTACTCCGGTTTCCTCTCATAGTCCAAAGACATGCATAGTACATTAATTGGCTGGTCTGAATTGCCCCTACATGTGGATGTGAGTGTAAATGGTTGTTGTTGTTGTTGTTGTTGTTGAGTGTGTGTGTGTGTGTGTGTGTGTGTGTGTGTGTGTGTGTGTGTGTTGACCTTTTTGCTTTTTTTTCCATCTAAAAACTAACACAAGATTTATGAAGGATAAATGAAATATAGAGATTGTTAACATTTTTAAGCTGTATGTTTGTGTTTACCAGTGCTTGTGTTGGTAGAGTGGTCTCTTGGAGGGGCTTTGTATTGTTGGTCTGTAGAGATGACTTGAGGCGAGCTTTGAACCCAGTCAAAACCGTCACCAGGAGCGAATTCATGCCAGCCACATGCGTCTGTCTCAAAATCACACTGTGCAGCTGTAAAACACACACACACACACACACACACACACACACACACACAACAAACACACACAACAAACACACACACACACACACACACACACACACACACACACACACACACACACACACACACAAAACCATGAAATCTATGCAAAGATTATGATCACAGAGAGGTGAAGTGAATAACTGATTGTCTTCTTACAGTGGTACCTGCCAAAGAGTGCGATGTATTATGCAGAAATTGTACAGAAAGTTCTCAAAGTTGATGTGTTGTAAAGAGGAAAAATGAGCAAGTATAACGATCTGAGTAACTTTGACAGGTAGCACATTGTGATGGATAAACAATTGCATCCAACAAAATCTTGTGGGGTGTTCCTGGTATGCAGTGGTAAGTACCTATCAATGGTGGTCCAAGAAAGGACAACCAGTGAGCTAGCAGGGTGTCATGGACGCAAAAGGCTCATTGATGCACTGATAAAACTCTTAATGCTGGCTTTAATAGAAAGGTGCCAGAATACAACATACGAGGCTGCCTAGTCTCAGACCAATCAGACGGTGTTAATGTTATGGCTGATTGATGCATATACAGTATATCTATACTGTACATTCATAAAAATGTTTACTTGCTGTTTTTATTTATTTATTTTTTCTTTTGGGTTTAGAAATCTCTTTGAGTAACATGTTGATATTATTATTCTCAGTAATTTATATGGAATTTTTAAAAGTTATAATAAATATGATTTAGTTTTGTAGACGTTGCATAAAAAACTAAACATGTTTTTGTACAACAGTGCATTATTGCTAACATTTTATTCTTAACAACCAATACATATTGCTATCTACTGTGTAAGATGTGATTATGATATTTTTGTTATATCACCCATCCTTATATGGTATTACTGTACATTACTTAAGTGCAGTTATTGTTTTTCTGTACATACTTTATAATATCAAAGTATACTCACGACAGTTTGTCTCATCTTCTCCATGAGGACAGTTTGGAGTAAAGTCACAAACTTGTTTTGAGTCCAGATATACACCCGCCCCACAGTTAAACTGAGAACTGCTTGCAGTGGATACAGGCCTTCCCTCTATTATTAGATAGGTAAAACATAACATATTAAGTATAGTTTCATTTCACAGTTCACAGTACGATGATATAATATGAATTTGGTTACATATTATTCCACAATGCACTTTACACTTTTCATAACACTTTTAAGACTTAGCAGTGAATTGTAATAATGGCAAAATTGTAATTACAGTTTATAGCACTTTTAAAAACAGACATCTATTAATAGGATATAGAGATATTATAATATACTCTAAGATCATACATAGAAAAAGAATACTCAAGTTAATCTAATAACTTATACGTCACTACTTACAAATAATGATCAAGAGAGCTTAACAATATTCTAGCAAGGTAGCTGTGGCCTAATGGTTGGTGAAGTGGGTTTGGGACTGAAAGGTTGCTGGTTCAATTCCCAAACTGCCAGGAAAAAAAATCTGGTGGCAGAGGGGCAGTGAGCAAGTTTTATTATTATATACAAGTAATAATGGAACATCATTACTGGAAATGGAATTCTTGGACAATATTTCATGTAAAGAAACAAATATAGCCCATAAGGCAGCATTTAGATAAAATTTATTCATTCATTCATTTTCTAAGCCACTTAATCCTAATTAGGGTCGTGGGTAGGCTGGTGTCCATCTCAGCCGACTCTGGATGAGGGCGGGGTACACCCTGGACAGCTCGCCAGGCACGCAGGGCGATTTAGATAAAATATAAAGTAAAAAATAAAAACTATATAAATAAAATAAATAGAATATAAAAATAAAATATAGAATTTTAAAATATAGAACTGTAGTGGTTGTAGTGCAGAGGTAATGGTATGAGAGGTAAAGGGTACAGTGTTCACAATGAGTGTGCAAAATGTCATGTGCAAACTGTTGTGTGCAAATTAAGCAGCACTTTCCCTTTTCTCTATCTTGCACTTGAGCAATGCACCTAACCCCAACTGCTGTCTGGGTGCTGCAATGCCCACTGCTCCGAGTGTGTGCTGACGTTTAGGTATATGTGCTCATTTTGGATCGGTTAAACGCAGAGCCAAATTTCCCATGCGGGATTAATACAGAAAAAAATCAAAGCAAAAATAAACATAATTTACAAGCAAAATATATAATATGAAAAACTCACATATAAAATCAAAATGTAGCCCAAAACTAATGTGTTCAACATGTACTTAATGTCTTGAAAGGATTTGGAATGTTTAATGAAATTGATCATCATTTATTGGGATGAGCAGATAAAGTCTGCCTGCAGATACTTTTTGATTTGATGTACATTATTTTCAGTAGTGCAGTGGAGGAAGTCTTTATTACTGATTGTTTTTATTGAGTTGAGTATAACTTAAAGAGTTGTCTTATGAATGTAACATAAGGATTCAAAATTATATTATCATGACTCTCTCATCATGAACTGCTTAATCCTACTACTAGGGTAGGAGGCTGTGCCTACCTCACTTGACACTGGGCGAAGGCAGGGTACACCCTGAACAGCTCGCTAGACCATTGCACACAACCATTTACATTCACACTCACAGGCAATCCGGAAAAGCCAATTAGCCTGATGAGCAGTGGTGGCCCGGTGGTAGGGTGCTGGATTACTGACCCGAAGGTCAGAGGTTCAAGCCCCACTATCGCCGGGTTGTCACTGCTGTCCCCCCAGTGCAGCTAACTGGGTTATCAAAGGCCAGCCATGTCTCTCACTGTCTATAGTGAGAGGCATGTAAAAGAACCATTGCTGACTTTCGAAAAGAGTAGGCTGCATAGCCGTCAGCGTGTTTCTGCCCTGCGATGGCCTGGTGAGCTGTCCAGGGTGTACTCTGCCCTCGCCCAGATACGGCTGAGATGAGCGCCAGCCGCCCCGCGACCCTAATTAGGATTAAGTGGTTCAGAAAATGAATGAATGAAGGATTAGCCGGATGTCTTTGGACTACCAGAGGAAACCCACGCAAGCACAGGGAGAGCATGCAAACTCCATACAGAAACGTGTGTGTTACGTGTGTGTGCTCACTTTGGATGGGTTAAATGCAGAGGCAATAATTTCCCTTGTGGGATTAATACAGTATATCACAATCAAAATAAATAAATAAATAAATAAATAAATAAATAAAAATCAGTATCAAAATAGTAGTTCAGTATTGAATAGCGCAATCACTCCCTGTTTCACAAAATCCTGCAATTGTATTTTTGCTTTTTATTGTACAGTAGATAGCATTAACACTGAAAGATGTGGAATGGATATTTATGGACAAATAAAACCGAGCCCATGCTCATGAGGATGTATTTCAATGTGACAGCGCAGAGGGAACAGTGAGCTATAAAAACAGAACAAAAATTATAACTTGCCATAACTAAGACAGATTAAAAATGTCATTCATCTTTATTTCTTCTCTTTTTAATTTGCACAGTCAGCAACTGTTAAATGTGGCTTAAGCCATATGAAAAATGGCACTCTTTCCTTTTCTGTAATACCTCCAAACAGTATTTCATAATTTCCTTTTTTTAATATTCTTATTATTTTTTATGATCTAATCTTCAGTATACAATATATCCACATATGAGCTGCCAGTTTTCCCCTTAGAACAGATTTACTCTTGCCCTTATATTAAGTCGACCTAATTCTCACTGAAGTGTAAAGTCTGATGATTAAGCTGAGAGTTATCAGGTTATTATGTTTGCTGGGGCTGTGGGAATGTTTGTTACCTTCAGCCGATAAACAGCCTGGGCTGAAAGACAGGTCATCAAAGGCAATGACTTCATTGGGATCACCGTTGCCAAACACCAGTCCATGAAATATTACCTGTAGAGTCATTTCATTTGGAATAAATAATTCCATTTCAAATTTAAAGAACTAACCTAATTCCTAAATATAACAAATGTTCTACAAATCTGAGGAAAATTCTTCATTTGTTTCCCTACACCAGTAACAACCAGCAAAGAAAGATCTTAAACAGTCACCAGTCTTATAAGTAATACTGCATCTGTCAACCACCCCCGTTTTAGGACGCCTCATTGTTCAAAGTCCAATCGATAGATTTTTCAGCAGCGCATTTTATGGCTCTGA
This sequence comes from Tandanus tandanus, assembly GCA_039654325.1. Taxonomy (NCBI): domain Eukaryota; kingdom Metazoa; phylum Chordata; class Actinopteri; order Siluriformes; family Plotosidae; genus Tandanus; species Tandanus tandanus. Next base: position 2,854,716 of record JBCNYH010000010.1, read on the forward strand.
GCACATTAATGATAAAGATATGTTTTAAATAAGGAGGAGTTTTCAAAGTTCCCGCTGAAGTAGTTAATATTTTTGTCAATGTCATGTCCCTAACCGCTTAATCCTTTATTAGAGTTGTGAAGAGACTGGAGCCCATTCCAGTTGACTTCAGGTGAAGGCCGGGTGCATCCTCAACAACTCATCAGACCTTCGCAGGGCCAACACACACTTACACATATCCATTACATCGAGGGGCAATCAGGAATATCCAACTAGCCTAATGTGCATGACTTTGAACTGTGTGAGGAAGCCGGGGTACTGCAAGCACAGGGGGGACACAGAAACACCCTCGCTGAGCCCAGGACTCGAAACCCTCTTGCTATGAAGCTAAAGTACTAACCACTATGGCACCATACTGCCCTAATATGTTCATTCATTCATTCATTTTCTGAACCGCTTAATCCTAATTAGGGTCGCGGGGAGGCTGGCGCCCATCTCAGCCG
>JBCNYH010000010.1:2869203-2881512 GCA_039654325.1 Tandanus tandanus
ATATTCTGCCTCACAGCAAGAAGGTCCTGGATTTGCTTCCCGGGCTTGGGTGTTTCTGTGTGAAATTTGCATGTTCTCCTTGTGCTAGCATGGGTTTCCTCTGGGTACTGTAGTTTTCTCCCACAATCCAATGACATGCACATTAGGCTAACTGGCTGTTCCAAATTGCCCCTAGGTGTGAGTATGAGTGTAAATGGTTGTGTGTATGTTGGCAATACGATGGTCTGGCGAGTTGTTCAGGGTGTACCTCTCCAGTGAGTGAGTGAGCATATTTAATTATTTATTATTTGCCAGGCAATATTTTAAGAAGATTTGAGAACAATTGCTTTGTATAATTTATCAGACAGGCTATACAGCTATTCACCTGGGAACCTTATTAGTTGATATTATCATAATAGACTGTGCAGAAGGGAAATTACTAACACATAGCAAAATGGATTACTGTGTGTCAGAATGACATAGTAATTTATTATCAGACATAAAATTATTTTATGGCATTCAGTCATTTCCGTCCACTTTTTACAGTGGGGTCATGGTGGCAAAGGGATGAGAAGACCAATCCAGATTTCTCCAGAATCCCTGGCAAAAGATGGATCACACCCCTGATTGGGGAAACAGGCTTAGTAGATGGTGTCTACTGGTGAGTGGCCCGGTTGCCAGTAGACACCATCTACTAAGCCTGTTTCCCCAGTCAGGGGTGTAAGCAAGCATGGGTTTCCTCTAGGTACTCCGGTTTCCTCCCACAGTCCAACGACATGCACATTAGGCTAATTGGCTGTTCCAAAGTTCCCCCAGGTGTGAGTATGAATGGTAGTCTATGTGCTGGCCCTGCGATAAACTAGCAAACTATTCAGGGTGTACTCTGTCTTCACCCAGAGTGGGCTGAGATAAGCTCTAGCCTAGGATAAAGCAGTTCAACAAATGAATGAATGAATAAAACATAATTGAAAATGGGTATTTAATGGATTGCAAGTTTCTGTCTGTACAGAAAGATAATTTTATTTTGTTTATAGGCAAAGTGTTCCACATATGTTCAAAAAGAAACTTGCTGTCCAGCCAGAGACTTAAATACCTGTATAGTTCGACTGGCTCAATGTGTGCTCCTTCAAAAGACTTAATAGATGTGGGGAATTGGTGCGCTCAGTTAATTAGAACAGTCTCTGTACTCTATTGGTTATAACCATCAAGCTCCATCAATAACTGTGTTACCTTGATTGATGAAATTAAGTATTAATTAATGAAAGACACACAGTCACCTATTTTGTCCGAAGGAACAATAAATCTTGACTCACTAAGAATACTTTCCGCCTCAGTGATTCATGAGGTTAATTGAACTTAAGAGCAAAGTGGACACTTGACAGGCTGTGCTTTCCCTAAATGCCACCTAATAATAATGTCAGTTCTATAGACAGACTAAAAAAAAGAAGCCAAAGCAGCGCTAGATTAACTGATCCATGGGGATTTTAGAATTAATGCAGTCAGTGTTTGGTGTGCTAGATAATAAAAATATAAATTTATATAACAAAACTATAGGGCGGCACAGTGGCATAGGGGTTAACATGTGGCTTCACAGCAAGAAGGTTCTGCCCCCCCCAAAATTGCAATCTTTGTTTCCAATTTTGTTCCAAATTGGCCCTAGGTGTGGGTGGTTATGTGTGTGTTTGTGCTGTGATGGACTGGTGAGCTGTTCAGGGTGTACCCTGCCTTCGCCCAGTGTCGGCTCAGATAGGCTCCAGCCTCCCGGTGACCCTAGTGGAATTAAGCAGTTCAGAAACTGAGTGATAACAGCCCTGATGGCAGAATCTAACCTGTACATAGAGTGAAGTAAAATCTTTATATATTTACATAGATTTCAGAGTTTCTTAGTATTTCGTATTCAAGTGTGCACTCGATATGCAGTAGAGTACAAAACTTGAGTCTTGTTTTAGATCAAATTCACCGGCATGTCTTCAGAAGATACACTTCAATAGAAGATATCAGAGATGAGGAAAATCTAATCTTTTGTACTAAGCAGTTGACACTGGTTAATGTCACTAATTTGATTATGTTTAAAAGACATACCTACAGTACTTATTGGTCGAGCTCAGGGAACAACCTTCCAGACATCTCTATTATCCATCAGTGTTCCCAGCTCTGTGGTTGAGACTCCACCTGCATTCTGGCTATGTCCAGAGTCCACATAGCTCTGTGTCGGCCTTCCTCTGGCATAATGAGCATGGGTTGGCTGCGACAGCTTAGAAGAATAAGTCTTAATTTGTCACATATACATATCATCACATTGCAGTATGGTGAAATTCTTTTCTTTGCATATCCCTGCTTGTTAGGAAAACAGGGTCAGAGCACAGGGTCAGCCATGATTCAGCGACCCTGGATTAGAAAGGGTTAAGGACTTTGCTCAAGGGCCCAACAGTGGCAGCTTGTTGGTTCTGGGGCTTTAACTCATGAGTCCTTAACCACTGAGCCACCACTACCCTCTTTAAGCCTTAAATACTACTCAAATACGGACCAAGTGAAATAGTGAAATATTAAATATTCAATTACTTTGTTTTAAAACACCTAACAATTGTAAAAATCTTCTGCAGTGGAAAAAAAATCCCAAATTTTCATTGTAGTCTCAGACTTTTTGCCTCTACTCGGTCTTGTTCTGTACCTAGAGATATGTCATAAAACATTTTATGTAACTACAAGGAAGTAATCAAGCACAGTGAGATTTAACAAGTACAGTGCTTAAAAGTTAACATATGATCAAGAGCAGGAAAAAATGGGGGGAAAGCTTGGGAAGAAGGATTGAAGGTTAATTTAATTTGAAAATGCGATGCCAAAGATTGATCAATGTCAGAACCGCCCTGGTTGAATTCCGAAGAAAGCAACCAAATTCATGAGAATGTCAGGACAGAAGGTTGCAGAGTATTGAGAGTGATGAGTGTCTGAGGGAGAAATGAGGCATTTGCATTCATTTCACACTCTCAGATATGAGACTGCATGCAAGCAATAGGGAGAGCAATTTACAGGATTAAACAAAAAAAGTATTGAGACCAAGTGAGAGCTACAGGCTGGTATTGTTTCCTGTTTAGTGATTTTGTTACCATAATGATGGTAACCTTTTCTTTGAAGCCCATATTCATAGATTAGAAAAAACAACAAGAAACAAAAAATGCTGCCCTTAACACTTTTTGTAAGTTGGAAATGATTACTTTAGGAAAAAATTCTAATCTTTAATAATGGATGATATGGCTGTAAGAATGCTCTCTATATAAGTTATGCCTTGCTAATTTATATAATAATATAATTAATTTATATAATAATAATTTAAGGGTTTTTTTTTTTTGGATTTTTCCCCATTTCCTCCCTAATTTAGTCGTATCCAATTCCCACCCATCAAGTATTGCCTTACCTATCACACGACCACCACCAACCATGGAGGGGCTTAAGCAAGCACATGCCCCCTCCATGACATGCAATGCTGCCGCCCGCCTTTTTTCGAACTGCTGCGCATGCGTATTTGGGGGCGGTCTAACACACTTGGAGGGAAAGCTCTATCCGCCCTCGTACGAATGAGCTCACAGACGCATATGATTGGCTGGTGATCGCTATGAGTGACAGGGAAGTGAGTGTATGCCATCCCTCCCTCCCGTGAGAACTCGGCCAATTAGCTCCCATCGACTCCCGGTCACGGATGGCTGTGGCATCAATCCGGATTCGAACTTGCGATCTCGGGTTGATAGTCGCGCACCTTGTCGTCGTGCCACTCGGGAGCCATAATTTAAGTTTTACTTAAACTTTTCTAAATAATTACCAATTTTCTAAATAATTACCAACTTAAAATGGATGGATCACATGTACGGCACATGCTCCGTACTTTGAAAACTGTTTACCCCATCAGAATATCAAACAGTTGAATTTTTCAACTACTCATCAAAATTGTTTTTCATCGCAGCATAGAAATTATAACTTCATTTTGAAATAGAAGAATCCTGATTTTAGAAGATAAATCTGTGTTATGTTGTGAGGTATGTTGTGTTATTTTAGAAAGTTACAGGCATTTGAGTGCCTTTTTGCTGTGTTGAATCATAATATGTCTGTAAGTGGACTACAGCGCCATGGCAGTGGGAAGAGTGAAGAGCATGTTTGTTTTATGGCTAAGGCTCATGAAAGCCACCTTGTTTCAGAATTTGAAAAATGATGTTTTGCTAACTGGAATTCAATACTTTTTTATGTAGGAAGTAGGATTGCTGGGGGTCCATGTCCAGAATGACCAATACCTTTTTTATGGTGGGTCCTTGAATAAAGGCATGGCAGAAGTGATTTTTGGCCCTGTTATTGACTGACCTAACCTTGTTTAGAGCAATTAAACAAAATTAATAGTTTTACATGTTTAGCATTTTAAACCTGTTTTCCACTAAGATAACATTCCTAATGTTAAAGTGGTATAAATGCAAGCTGCCTGAACCTCGTTTAGTCATGTGCCAGGCCTCAAAAATTAGCTTAAAGCATTAAGCTTTTTTCATTAAGCTGCTAACCTCGTGAGATGATTGTTCACCAGCATGAACCATATTCCCTGACCCTAATTTTGAATTGCTTTCTTTCTTTGGATAATTTTCGATTTAGATTGAGCCTAAGAACATTGTATTTTGCCAGTTTTTTAATATGATATAAATTATAGCATGTCAATAGTGACAACAATATCGTGGACATTTTATCAGTCCTGCCATTGTAACATAGGCTGCAGCAAGAGTAGGAAATTTGTTATGTACTTATAGGTAAACATGAATAATATACATGGAAACGTTCAACAATTAAGTCTAACTTGTTCTAAATGCTCAAAAACATGTCTAAATGTGTGTGAAATGCCTGTGAACATTAAAAAGAAAAACAGAAAATATAAGGTTTTGGGTCAATTTGATGGGCTGTTAGGGGAGAAATATTGGTGACAGACCCATAAAAGTATGCCTGAGTAGCTCTGGTCATGCTCTTTAAAAACAGACTATAATAATCAATATATTTCAATTGTTAATGGATCTTCAGCCATTGGACCCATATTTATACCCTGGAGTAGTTTTCATGAGCCTTACCCATATATCTTACTTAAGCTTTTTTTTGTCAGTAAATTGCTTCTGCTTTTGGGATGCAAAGTACAATCTATCATGCTGTGCGATTTCAGGTGACAGAATACATGGCTAAATTGTGCCCTATAAAGCTCTAGCAAAAGCAAAACATGATAAGAAAAGTAGAAAAGTAAATTCATGAGGTACTTACTATTCTGGTGTGATTCTGGTTTGTCGAATCACTAATTTCCGCAACTCTCACCCCCTCACTCATTTGCTAAACCACAAACTACGGCCATGAGGAGGCTGGAGCTGGATAACTGATCAATGGTCTGGGGTTCGAGCTCCAGTACCACCAATCTGCCACTGTTTGAGCTCTTGAACAAAGCAATTAACCTTCACCTGCTCAGTTTTATAAATCAGATAAATTGTAAGTTGCTGTGAATGAGGGCATCAAAATTGATTGGTCAGAAGATGTTGATTATTTTTTATAACATCAGGCTTTATGTTATAATTAATTTTCATTTATATTCATTCATTCATTCATTTGCTGAGGAGGGTTACACCCTAAACAGTTCGCCAAACCATTGCAGGGCCAACACACACAATCATTCACACTCCCTTCTAGGGGCAATTTGGAACAGCCAATTAGCCTCTTGTAGAAGTCTTTGGACTGTGGGAGGAAACCAGAGTGCCCAGAGAAAACCCACGCAAGCACAGGAAGAACATGTAAACTCCACATAGAAACACCCTCACCGAGCCCAGGATTCGAACCCAGGACCTTCTTGCTGTGAGGCAGACGTGCTAACTCAAGATCAAACTGTGAACTGCGCTACTGCTGGTAGCTTCACGTGTGCTTGTCTACTAATTTGCATCTGTAAAAAGCGGAGCATGTGCAGTAACCGTGACACAGCCCCTGTAAGCACAGATATATTAATATATGAATTTTGGCACTCACTGAAGGTGTCAGTGAAATTATTTGTAAGTAGTTGATACCTATATAAGATTAATACATTCATGATCCCCATTCCACAACCTCATCACATGACCTCCAGTTTACATCTGATTATTAATGGAATCATTTTTTTTTTCAAAGTCTCACTCCAAAATTACGCATAAATAGACTCCATGTCATTGTTATCTTCATGTTGTGTTTAGTGTGTCAACCATTTGCCTGCTTCACGTTGCCTAGCTGTTTTGCTTGTCTGCTATAATGCTTTTAATAAAAAAATTTAAAAAAAAGGAAAGAAAACCTGCACTCCATCTGTTTGCTTGAAAACATTACCTTTGTCATCTTTATGCCAGGGCACTGTAGTGCTTTAATAAATGATAACGGCATCTCACTAAGACTTCCAATGGGTGCAATAAATTACTTCAAAACCAGCTATAGATGTTTTTTTCTTCACCTTGCTCTCAGATTTACTGTATTGTCTGTTCTTCATGCATTTTTATTGCCAGGAAGTACTGTGGGGAAAAACCCTCATTGAAAACAGACCTTTTTGGATTCATTGTAAAGACTTTTCATCTATCTGACCTTCCAGTACATGCAAAGCTTCCATTAATTATATCTTTTTATAAAAGTAAATTGAAGTAAATTGGGAGATGGCAGAAAATAAGCAAGAAGTAAAAGACAAAGAGAGTATGAAGAAATAAAGTAGTGCATTCCTTTCTCTCAGAAAGCATTCTCTTTGAAAGTGGTGCTTAAATTTTTTACTGTTAAAATACTGGCAAAGCATTAAGCAAATACATTAAATATTTGCTAGACTATAGCCATGTTTCTGTCCCCTGCAGTATTCACAGGATAGTTCCTGGATAACTATAATTTAGGTAGTTAATGAGAATGAATGAACGAGTAAATAAAACATCATTTTAATGAATATAATATGCATCAGAGAACTTTAATTCATTTAGATCACTAAAAACAGGGCCGTGGGCAGTGGAGTCAATCCCAGACAACTTCTAGTGAAAGGTAGCGTACACCCGGAAGAGGCGTGAATCTACTGCAGGTGTAACACAGACAAGCCTTCACACCTATGGAACATTTAGAGTAGCCAGTTGGCCTAATGCGCACGTCTTTAGACTGTGAGTGGAAATCAGAGTACCTGGAGGAAACTCATGCAAGCACAGGGAGAACATGCTGTGAGCAACAGTGCAAACTACTGAGCCACCATGCCACCGTGTCAAGTGCAAAAGTATTATTATCTGATCTCATCGCATTTTCCAAAATGCTTTATACTTTATTAGGATTGCAGAGAGGCTGGAGCCCATCTCAGCCAAGTCCGGGCAAAGACAGGGTACACCCTAGGTGCTTGTCATCGCACGGCAATGCAGACACAACCATTCATATTCACACTCATACCTAGGGGCAATGGAGACTACCCATCCATCCATTTTCCTTCGCCTATCCAAGGTTGGGTCCAGAGGCAACAGGTCTAGATGGGAAACCCAGGCATCCCTCTCTCCAGTGACACTCTCTAGCTCCTCCTGGGGGATTCCGAGGCGTTCCCAGGCCAGGCCAAGGCGTTCTCATCTTTTCGATGTGGAGAAACAGCAGCTCTACCTCGAGCTACCCCCCAGATCATCTCCTCACCCATCTCTAAGGCTAAATTGGAGAATATCCAATTAGCCTAATGTGAATGTCTTCAAGCTGTTTGAGGAAATTGGAGTACCTGGAGAAAACCCACACAAGAACAGGGAGAACACGCAAATTCCACACAGAAACACCCTGGCTGGCCATGGAACTTGAACCCACGTCCTTCTTGCTGTGAGGCGGACACGCTAATCACTATGATGATGATGATGATGATTATTATTATTATGACTAATACTTTTTTTCTTTAAGTCTGTTGTAAACAGTTCAGGCTTTATCAGTTCTCTCTGAGCCTCTTTACTGCTAGTTTTCTAACTATATTTCTATAGCCATTTAATGTCATCAGAGAAACCACAACCTTCCTCTTACACCTAACACCTACGGTCATTTACATCATTTGTTTTTACTACTTGTGCTTTTCTAGTATTATTTCTGACTATTTCCTGGTTAGTGCTTTGATGATATCCTGCATGTCAGTGAATGTCAGTGAATTATACGTATGAAAACATAAGGTGTGTGAAGAGGGTCTGACAGAGAGGTATCACTGTGTTGAAAAGGTCAAGTGGAGAAAGATGGAAAGAGGATGAACTTTCCAAATATTTGGGTTTGTGCAGAGTTTAATATCACTCTGTACCAGAGAACAGAGGAATACATTAAAATATTAAATACATAAAATTTCTCCCAAGCGACAAACCAAATGAAACACACACACACACACACACACACACACACACACGCACACGCACGCACACACACACACACACACACACACACCCCTTTCCCATCAGCTTGTTCAAACAACATTAACTCAATTTGTCACTAGAATAAGGCAGCAATGAGGCAGGAATACACTCGAGAGGTTTATCTTTACATTTCTGTTAATTGCTATTGATTGAGCATCAATAATTGATATTGCTTTTGATACAGCATCAGTAAAGATCAATACTTTATCATTTATCAGTTCTTATACTCAATACTTTATCATTTATCAGGTAATTCTGATTTTTTTTTTTGTGATATTTGAGAGAGTGGTCTTCATGTTCTCTTGAAGTCTCTTTGCCAGGTACCACATCTACAGTCTTCATGTAAATGAAGACAAACAAAAGAGGATGAGAATCAGCACCTCCAAGTCCAAGGTCATGGTTCGTAGCCGGAAAAGGTCTGGAATGCAGGTCCTGCCCCAAGTGGAGAAGTCTTGTTCACGAGTGAGGGAAGGATGGAGCGGGAGATCGACAGGCGAATTGGTGCAGCCTCTGCTGTAAAGCAGAGCTTGTACCGGTCCGTCGTGGTGCAGAGGGAGCTGAGCCGGAAGGCAAAGCTCTCGATTTTCCAGTCGATCTACGTTCCAACCCTCACCTATGGTCATGAGCTTTGGGTATTGACCGAAAGAACAAGATCGCAGATACAGGCGGCTGAAATGAGCTTCCTTCGCAGGGTGCCAGGGCTCTCCCTTAGATATAGGGTGAGAAGTTCTGTCATCCGGGAGAACCGCTGCTCATCCATGTTGAGAGGAGCCAGTTGAGGTGGCTCGGGCATCTGATTAGAATGCCTACCTGGTGTGGTGTTATGGGCATGTACAACCAGGAAGAGACCCCAGGGTCAAACCAGAACACCTTGAAGGGACTATGTCTTTCGGTTGCTCTGGTAACGCCTCGGTGTCCCCCCGGGAGAGCTGGAGGAAGTGACTGGGGAGAGGAACGTCTGGACCTCACTGCTTAGGCTGCTGCCCCCGCGACCCGACCCCGGATCAAGCGGAAGATGACTGACTGACAAAAGAGGTATACACCGATCAGCCGAAACATTAAAAACATTATAAGCACTGACAGGTGAAGTAAATAACATTGATCATCTTGTTACAGAAGCACCTGCAAAGCAGTGGGATGCATTCGGCATTGACTGGGTCTGTTCATCTCCAAAACGGCAGGTCTTGTGGGATGTTCCTTGTATGCAGTCGGAAGTACCTACCAACAGTGGTCCTAGGAAGATAAAACCAGTGAACTGGCAAGAATGTCATGGGTGTCCAAGGCTCACTGATATGTATAGGGAGTGAAGACTAATACGTCTGTTCTAATCCCAGACACAACTGCTGAAACTGTTCATACTGGATATGACTGCAGACCACTCGTTATTGTTATGGCTGATCAGTATATATAAGGTCACTCATTCAAGCACTCATTTGCTGAACCACTTAAACCTATTAGGGTCACAGGGAAGGCTGGAGCCTATCTCAGGTGAAGTCGGGGTACACCCTAAAAAGCTCGCCGGATCATCGCACACATATCACACACACACACACACACACACACACACACACACACACACACCACCATTCACACTCGCATTCTCACTTATTGACAATTTGGAGCAGCCAATTAGCACGTCTGTGGACTGTGAGAGAAAACCAGAGTACCTCGAGGAAACCCACACAAGCATGGGGAGAACACAACGCATCACCAGGACTGAACTGCCAGCCATCTAGGACCTCTACACACAGTGCTGTAGGAGGAAGAGGCCCAGATCAGATCTTCTCTGATCCCAGCCACCCCAGCCACACACACGTCACGCTCCTTCCATCAGGCAGATGATACAGGAGCATCCGTACATGCACCTACAGATTCAGGACAGTTTTGACTTGCACGCCATCAGGCTACTGAACTGCTAAAATACCGGACTATTTGCGCACAACATTCTGCACCTGTACATATACACAATATTACCCCTGCACTACAGCCACTTCAGTATTTCTTTTTAGTATTCTGTATTTATCCTACTGTATATATATTTTCCATTTCTTTTAGCTTATATTTTTATTTCCTTTATTTATATAGCTTTTATTTTTTACTTTATATTTTATCTAAATGTTTCTTTATGTGCACTATTTGTTTCCTATTTGCAATATTGTGGGGGCACAGAGTCCAAGAATTTCACTGCCGGTAGTGATGTTCCATTGTTACCTGTATATGACAATAAAACTTGAAACTAACATGCAAACTCCACACAGAAACACCCACCCCGGGGACTTGAACCCAGGACCTTTTTACTGTGAGGCTGATGTGTTAACCACTATGCCACTGGGCCACCCATATATAAAGTTCTATACCTATAGACTGATAATTGTGTCCTTGTGACTGTATATGCCTCCTGCTCTTAAAACTTTTCAGATGGTTCAATGGGTGAGGCTATTTCAAGGTTAGCACCTACTTATTCACACTGAACACCCAAACACAAAAGCATCACAAAATCTTTAAGAAATAGCTGTGTAGACCCTGCTGTCCAGCTGCACATTTAATCTGGTGCATCAAGTATTAGGCAGGTGGTTAGTTAAACTTTTGGTGATTGGTGCTGCAGTGAATAATTGACGTCTCTGACAACACCATTTATCAACAATCAAATTATATTGATGTTATATTAATGTTCTGAGAACCGTAAAGAGGACATTACACTACACCTTATTATGACAACTAAAAAAGAGTGAATTGTAATTTGGGTAAGAAACGGTGTATAATATTCGTGTGTAATGACCTTAAAGAACCAGCTTAGCCTTCACAAGATCTTCCTGTCAGTACCTTGTCCAGGGCTCTGTTTACCTGCAGCCTCCTGCGGGCTGGACTGTATTTTTCACCTGTCTGTTTTTGTATTGGTCTTCCATGTGCTTGTGCTCCGCACCCACTTCCTGTCTTTGTTTCCTTTCCCGCCAGTTTTCATCCTCACCTGTTCCTCATTCACTCCATTACCTGCCCTATTTACACCCTGCTATTCCTGTGCCTTGGTGTTAGATTGTCTAATGCTTTGACCTCTTTGTGGCTCACCTGAGTTTACTGTGTTTTAATTGTTCTGGTTTGGATCACTGACTGTGAATTTGCTGAAAGCTTTGTTTTAGTTTATTGGACTTTAGGGGTTTTTGTTGTTTGAACACCTACTTTTGAGTTCTGACCTGTCAAGCATGTTTTCTTTAAACTTTTTGGAATTTCTGCTGTACCTATCATCTGATTTCTGCTGCCTGGTTTGTGCTCAGCAAAGACTTTGTACTGTTTGTTAAGTTGATTAAAGAAGAGAACTGCATTTGAGTCCAGTCCTTACATAGATAACTTGACATTTCATCACAGTCACACCCCTCTGGACCATGATATTCTTTCATAGCTTTGATTGCCTTAAGTGTTTTACCTTTCGCATGAGCTATGGGGTAGGCACTGTGATATTGTGATTTTCGTTCCCCAGGAAATTGTATGTTTCTGTCTGTTCACACCCCAAGAGTAAGTTATTACCTTTCATGTGAGCTGTATATTCATGTCTTCATGTATTATTAGACATTTGAGAACTTAAGGAAATTGTACTGAAGTGAGAATGGTGGAGCGGATGCATGTGTTTACTGACCTATGTAATGACTATCGTAATTGAGAGCTTATGGAAATTGTACTAAAGCAATGTTCATTGCATAAAGTAATATTCATTACATTTACCTACATAGGAAGTTTACAATAGGTCTAACACTGGGGTCTAATTGGATCACAATCATAGAATGACTATACTTATTGATATCAGCATTAAAAAACCTCAAAATACAGGGAAAATAACCCATTTTCCTTATCGTGGTGGGGGGGTTTGTGTGTCCTAATGATCCTGGGAGCTATGTTGTCGGGGGCATTATGCCCCTGGTAGGGTCACCCAAGGCAA
>JBCNYH010000010.1:2885095-2905519 GCA_039654325.1 Tandanus tandanus
AGAGAGAGAGAGAGAGAGAGAGAGAGAGAGAGAGAGAGAGAGAGAGAGAGAGAGAGAGAGAGAGAGAGAGGACAGTACAGGACATGACAGAACAGGAAAGAATTAACAGGTCAAGCTAGAATATATATGGATGGATGGTATTGTTGGCATTTTGCCGTTGAGCTGCAAAGCACTTTTCTGTGCTGCTCTGTAAATCCTTTCCAATATTCTGATTGTAGCAACAGCCAACTGGCATATCCAATACCTGTGCAGAATATCAGACTGTGCCTTGCCTCTACATAGGTCACTTTTACAGCTTTATCAGATCTTCCTGAGCCCATCAATCTTTCTGTTGAAAAAAAGTGTCTTTTTTAGGGCAAGCTGTTGGAGAAAGTCTGGAACAGGATGGGGATTTAATTTGGCTGTGACATATCTTACCGTGAGTCAGCATTTCACATTCATCCCTATAGACCTATTTGGCTTTAATTACTAAGACTGAATCTTCTGTTCTCCTTGGTTAAACAGGGGTTGTAATTTGCACTTTTTTTTAGCCAATACTTCATGATAGTAATTTAGTCTCAGTGTTGTTGCTATTAAGTCTCTTATTCAATGGTCCATTCATCCATACATTATCTATACTGCGTACTGCATCTGTCAGCATCAGGGGGAAGCTGGAAGCAATGGCAGTTGATTCCTTGTATGAGGTGGGATCACCCTCCTCAACAGGTCAACAGTCTACTGCAGGGTGAACAAACAACCATACACACCTAAGGCAATTTAGAGTAATTAGTGACTGGGGAAGAAAGCATAAGAAACCCATACAAGCACAGGTAGAACATGTAAGCTGCACCCAGAAAGGTCTAGTCAGCCATGAGATACAAACCCAGAACCTTCTTGCTGTGTTTTGACAGAACTAAGCATTACACCACTGTTTTTCCTAGCATTTCAACTTTCAACTTGACATATTTCTGATAACATTTCTCAGATCACTGATAAGTAGCATCATGGGAAGTATGCAGGAAAGAAATAATTGTTGTTATCAGCAGCAACATTCTCCAGCAATTAAACTCCAACTGATGTGTGAATATTTCACTTATGCATCAACAACATGTATAGCCTATAATCACCACCCTCAATGCTTTGGGAGTTAAAGGAGACTTAATAATCATTCATCCATTAAAACACCCTGCTGACCCAAAAAACCCTCCTGCATCTTACAGATGTGCCTTTGCCGAAATTTGATGGCTAACAATGTCCTTGTATAAAAAGGTGACTGAAAAGGCATCTGGCCTATCACACTGCAAATTAGCATCCTCATTGCTTTTAATTAGTTGACTTTAATTAGTTGCATTTATTAGTTATGTCACCATTAGCCTAGCCTAGCAATTTGGCTATTTCATCATGAAAGTGAAATACCAAATTTTATACCAAAAATAATATTTTGCATTATGCTGCATATATTTATATATTTATATTTGCTTATACTACTCTCTGATGTAACCGGTTTCATTATGCTATATTGCACATCAACATTAAATTGACAGACTTAAGAGACTAGATGTGAGATTTAAACATTGCCTCAGGTCAATACCCAGTTTTCTGTTGTGTGGTCCTGTTGTAAAGACAGCCACTGTGCTAATGTAATTCAATTTAATCACGTAGAACTGATGTACCCATCTGACTTACACCCGGGCTCGGCTCGGGCTTTTCTGCGTGGAGTTTGCATGTACTCACTGTGCTTGTGTTAGTTTCCTCTGGGTGATGCGGTTTCCTCCCACAGTCCAAATACATTTGGCCAATTGGCTTTTCTAAAGTGTGTGAATGGTTGTGTGTGTGCATTGGCCCCACAATAGTCTGGTGAACTGTTCAGGGTGTACCCTGCCTTTGCGCTGAGTCGGCTGCAATGGGCCCTGGCCTCCCTGCAAGCCTAATAAAGTAGGTTTATGAAAGTGTTTGTTTTTTCACTCTATGACTTTTCTTACATTATTAAAAGTATTTGTTGAAAATATTACATAAAATACAAATGAATTTATGAAAATCTGTTCTGAAAATATGTTCTGTAAAAGAAAATTAATTAACACCTTCTGACTATTCAGATGGGAGAATTCACCACCTCTGTTAATTAAGACAGTAATTACACTGCATTACATTTGGCCAATCACACTGCAAAGGAGAAGGTGGTTCAGATAGTCTAATAAGGCAGGGTTCTGATAATAATTACTTACGTATTTTGACAACCCGCTTAATCAATGTTATCTGTAATTTAAACCTGAAAATAAATCAAGTGAATGCATTCCCAACATGTATTAGAATCCAGGTTAGAAGTATCACTGTCATATATTCTGGTGTCGTATAGAAGAGTCCTACGTTTCCCTATGAGCAGGAAACACCTCTAACCACAGAGGATGATCATTCATCAATTCAAACCACTTATTTGTCTAAAGCCTGTATCTGCAGTGTTTTCCATAATTGGTTGTAATTCCTTCCAGTTGACAGTCTCATGCATCCTAAAGGACACTGTAGTTGTTTTCCACAGTGGCCAGGCAATGTATAGAATGCAAATGCATAGTGCTTAAAGAAGCCAAATATCATTTGTGGCTTTTTGCAAAGGTACAGCTGGTATAGAAACAGTCAACTCCTTTAAAATATTCACAGTTTGTTACTTTGCAGTCTGAAATGAAGATACACACACAAAATCCTTTTCTGGCTGTATTTACTCAATGCAACTTATAACAGCGGTGGCACGGTAGCGTAACGGTTATTATGTCCGCCTTTCAGCAAGAGAGTCCTGTCTATGTCCTGGGCTTGGCTCAGGTATTTCTGTGTGGTTTGCATGTTCTCCCTGTGCTTGCGTGGCTTTCCTCCGGGTACTGCGGTTTCCTCCCACAGTCCAAAGACATGCACATTATGCTAATTTACTGTTCCAAAATTACCCCTAGGTGTGAGTGCGTGTGTGAATGGTTGTGTGTGTGTTGGCCTTGTGATGGTCAGCTGTTAGGGTTTTACATATCGACATACCAAAATTTCACTGGACTGCTCAGACACCACTGAGAACCAGCTCCCTAAACCCCTCCTGGGCTCAGAAATAGCTTTCACACTCTACTAAAGGTACAAAACATTTATGTCAAACCGAAATAGCCCCAAGTTTGAAAACGACCTTAGACACACATCACAAAATACAAAAACAAAAAAAAAAAGGAAAAAAACCTTAACAAAAACAAAAGTCTTCAACTAGACTTTTAAAAACCTTTATATATTCTAAAGCACTGAATTATCTTCATCTATTATATCTATTATATTTCTAAATCTATCATTCACACACACACACACACACACACACACACACACACACACACACACACACACACACACACATATATACATATTTTCATATATACATAGAATATATTTTATGTCCATGCACATTCATAGAATAAAGAAAGAACGCCATCCTACAATTTATAATTAAATAGCAAGTGAGTGGCCTTCACCAACTTCTCTAATCAAATAACCTTATGATGTGACAAATAAAAAAAACTACAAGAGAGTTCAGTATGTACTCATTTTTTAACCGAAAAAGTAAACCAATATTTAGTCCACTCTATCCTCCTAAAACCCAAACCCAAATATATTGTGCGTCTTGTCATTTCTCCGCATCACATCTGTTCCTTTCCATCTGATAACTACTGAACTTGATCAATGTCTTCAAACTGAAAGAAGTTTGGCAAAGAAGTTATACGGAATGGTCTTCATTTAGGGATTTTACAAGGACACACACAATATAGTTTGGAGAAAATTATGGCTGAAAACTTACCTTTTTCAGCAGTACTTAGATTAGCACATAACTAGTACTTAGTTATGTTTTAAACACACACACACACACACACACACACACACACACACACACACACACACACACCAAAAAAATAAAAAATAAAAACCCTGCACACAACACTGAGTTTTTGACTGATGGTATACTTAGTCTGTGTCCTGACAAACCAGGATAAGAATATATTCACTGATAGTGACTTTAAAGCACTTCTGTAAGTCGCTCTGGATAAGTGTCTGCTAAATGCTGTAAATGTAAATGTAAAATATGCCGTCCTCATATGATGTGAGTGTGGCCTCAATAGGCTACTGTTCACTATACCAATAACTTAGCAATACCAATAACAACAATAATACATAAGGTCTGGTATACAAAGTGTGTGTTTTTCTTACATGCGATGGTCTAGCGAGCTGTTCAGGGTGTACTGCACCTTTGTCCAATGTCGGCTGAGCCTCCCTGTGACCGTAGCATTAGGCTTCTTTACAACATTTAGCACCTAGTGTCAGCCTAGATGAAGCAGATGAACAGATAGCCTCACATTTATCTAACCAATATTCTGGTATAAAGCCACGCAAGGAAGGGGAGAACATGCGACCTCTACCCAGAAACGCCTTTGCCCAGCCTGGGACTCAAACCAAGGACCTTGCTGTGAGGTGGACATGCTAACCAGTACGCCACTAGTTGTTGGGATGCCCACTCTTTTTTTTTTTTTTTTTATCTATTGTTTTGATTGCTCTCTATTTGTAAACAATCCTTCTCACTAGTTATGCTTTAAAACTATTTGCTAGGGTCACCATTGCACACAGTCAGTGACTTTTGGTAATTGCAAAAGTATCACCACATAGAGACCACACATGCATCTAAATCTCATATTATATCCTTGGTGGCATACATTAAAGAAATTAATAAAAAACTGCTGTTTTCTTCTTGTGGCTGCTCTTGTTTGGGGCCGCTATAGTGGATCATCCTTCTCCATCTCCCTTAGTCCTCTGCATCCCACGCCGTCATGTCCTCCCTCACCACATTCATAGATCTCCCCTTTGGCCTCCCTTTTCTCCTACTACCAGGCAGCTCCATCCTCAACATTCTTCTACCAATATACCTTTCATCCCTCCTCTGCACATGCCCAAACCATCTCAATCTTGCTTCTTTCACTTTATCCCCAAACACTCCTGTGCTATTCCTCTAACATATTCATTTATAATTCCGTCCATTCTTGTCATCCGCAGAGAAAATTGCAGCATCTTCATCTCTACCTCTTCCAGCTCCGCCTGCTCTCTTTTTGTCTGTACTACTATCTCCAAACCGTACAGCATAGCTGCCCTCACTACTATCTTATAAACCATTCCTTTTACTCTTGCAGATATCCTTCTAAAAAAAAATCACTCCAGCCACTCTTCACCACCCATTCCACCCTGCCTACACTCTCTTATTCACTTTTCTACCACACTCTCCATTGCAGTTGCACTCTTCCATCGCCCTCCCTCTCATTCACACACATGTACTCTGTCTTACTCTTGCTGACTTTCATTCATCTTCTTTCCAGTGCGTACCTCGACCTCTTCAGACTTATCTCTCCACCTGTCCCCTGCCCTCATTACGGATCACAATGTCATCCGCAAACATCAAAGACCATGGACACTTTTGTCTGACCTTGTCAGACAACCTGTCCTTGAACATTGCAAACAAGAAAGGGCACACCTCACCCCTGTCACTCTGTTCTCATACACGTCCTGTACCATTTTCACCGACTCCTCTGCCGTACCACAACTCCTCTCTTGGCACCCTGTTGTATGATTTCTCCAAGTCCACAAACACAAAGTGCAACCTCTTCTGACCTTTTCTGTACTTGTCCACCAACATTCTCAAAGCAAATAGTGCATCTGTGGTGCTTTTCCAAGGCATGAAACCATACTGCTGTTCACAGACTACCACCTCTCCTGGATTCTACTACTATAACTTCATGGTGTGACTCATCAACTTTATACCCTTGTAGTTACTACAGCTCTGCACATCTCCATTGCTCTTGAAAATTGATATAAGCACACTTTTTCTCCACTCCTCAGGCATCCTCTCACCTTCCACGATTTTGTTGAACACTCTGGTTAAAAATTCACTGTTATCCTGCCCAAACATCTCTATGCCTCCGCTCTCACTTCATCCTTACTAATCCCTCACACTTCCTGGTTCATTCCATGGTGAATTTTTACTCCACATCCTCCATCTCTCTCTCTCTCTCTCTCTCTCTCTCTCTCTCTCTCTCTCTCTCTTTTGCTCTCTCTCCTTTCCTTTATTCATTAGCTTTTTAAAATACTCTTTACACCTTCCCAATACACTCTTCTCATGTGCGTCCTTACCATGTTATAATACCATGTGCGTCCTTTTTACCCTAGCTTATGTTATCTCTTTCCCTGCTTGATCCCTCTGCCTGATCAGTCATAATAAATGCTTTTCTCCTTCATTTGTGATCAGCTTCTCATACAACTCATTATTTGCTTCTTCCTTAGCTTCTGTCACCTCTGTCTTCACCTTGCGCTGCATCTCTTTGTACTCCTATCAACTTGCTTCATCTCTCTTAGTGTTCCACTTCTTTTTGCTAATCTCTTCCCTTTGATGCTTTCCTGAACATGCTCATTCCACAACCAAGTCTTTTTGTCCTCCTTTCCCTCTCCAGATGTCATCCCGGGTACCTTCCCAGCTTTTATCACAACTGCTGTAGCTGTTCAGTCATCCAGCATCCCCTCGCTTCTTCCCAGTGCTTGTTTTATCTCCTCTCTGAATTTCACATAGCAGTCTTCATCCTTTAACTTCCATTATCTGATATTTGGTTCACTTCTCACTCTGCTCACTCTTTAGCTTTAAAGTTATTTTTCATTACTTTTTACATTTACAACATTTGGCAGACGCCCTTAGCCATAAATCATCTTTCAGACTTCTAATCTCCATAAGGTTGTGTCTCCTACATATGACATAGTCCACCTGTAAGTTGCCTTCTTACTTACTCATTTGCTGAACTGCTTAATAAAAAACTAGGGTCACGGGGAGGCTGGATATATCATATGGATATGGATATACCCTGAACACCTTGCCAGACTATTACAGGGTCAACATACACACAACCATTCACATCCACACCTAGGGGAAATTTGGAACAGCCAATTAGCCCAATGTGTGTGTCTTTTTTCACTGTTGGAATAAACTGGAGTACCCGGAGAAAACCCACACAAGCATGGGGAGAACATGCAAACTCTCTGAGGCCGGGATTTGAAGTAAGGAAATTTTTGCTGTGAGGCAGACATGCTAACCACTACACTACTGTGCCTCTCTGAGACTCATAAATGAAATCAATTATTTCAAATATTTTGTTTATATTTATTCAAGAATTTTGCCTTTATTGTCCTATAAATTTGTCCTGGACACAGAATTATGAAATAAAAGAAAGCAATCCCTTTTAAATTCCTTTCTTTTAACACAAGGACACAAGATATAACACAAATCAGACAGATATTACAGAGAACAGAATATAGGTCACAGTGTTGTGAGTCATGTTTATGTCAGCCATGTCAATGATCTTGATGACAATGAATTAGCATTTATGTGCACAAAACAAATGCAGATATGAAAGTCACATGAAAATTGCAATATTGTTACACTGTATCACAATGAATCAAAATTTAGCCTTTAAATAGATATATACAGCATCACATGAATGTATAGAAAATAGGCCTCCATTACTTGAAATGTTATGTCTGTCCCACTGGACAGTTGACTTGAAGCCAAAAGTGCAGCGTGATTTCTCATTAATCTGACCGCTTTCATGTAAATGGTAAGTTTGGAATCAACAATAGGCATTAATTAATTCTAAATGTAACATGTTTGTGCATCTAAACGTAGTTACTGTAGACTGATTGTTGATTGAGGCTGTTGATTGATGCTGTTATTGTCTAATCTCAGCCATCAATACTAATTGATTTGTGGAACAGGCTCAAGCTTTCACTTACAATCAGATATGTATTATAAAAGACTTTTGGCATAGAGCCTAGAAGCACTGAGCATGTAACTCATCAGAGGTGCTACTACTGATCATCAATGTAAAGGTGGTCTGGGAAGTCTGAAAAACACAGAGACGTTTGTTCCTTACACATTAACTAATAAATCATAATATATTTTCAAGAGTATTTATTAAATGACTGAAATGTTAAACACTGGGGGCAGCCATGGCCTAACAGTTAGAGACGCAGGTTTGGGACCTAAAGGTTGCTGGTTCGATTTTCGAAGCAGCAGGAAACAAATGGGTTGCGGCGAGAGTGAGATGCACATTCCCTTCCTTCACCTTCATGGCTGAAGTGCCCTTGAGCAAGGTACCTAACCTCCAACTGCTCTCCAGATGCCCCCAATGTGTGTGGCAGCTCCGAGTGTGTGTGCTTACTGTTTACGTGTGTGCTCACTTTGTATACGTTAAATGCAGAACAAAAATTTCCTTTGCGGGATTAATACAGTATAGCAAAATAAAAATAAAATAAATATGCTGGGGTTGGTAATTTTTGAGCTACATACATAAACTATAATTCTGTTAAAACCCAAACCAATAACTGTCTTGCAATAACTGATGGTAAATATCCAAACACTCACATGTCACATTGCTCATGTATGAAATCACTGTGAACGAACCCGCAGTTCCCGCAGATATCAGTTTTATTGCCAGTACCGCTGCTCTGACTCTGCCAGAAAAAGATTGCAAGATTATTCGAAAATAGAAGAGAAAAACCTGTCACCACTGCTATTGGTTACCAGTCATCCTGCTAAACAGATGAAGAAAAGAAAAACAGAAGCAGAAAAGGCTTTGACGAGAGAAACTTTCAGATTATGCAGGGGGACAAATAAGGATAAACACTGGTATTGCTTTTAAGCGATGGCACTGATTGAAGGAGTTGAAAGGCCTGAAAAGTGATGTCAAGGCAAGTGGACTCCTAAACCAAATGTGCATTTTGGGTTATTTTAGTGGGTTTATTATTATTATTATTTTTGATTTATTGCAATGTTTTTCCCTCATTTTCTATAAGTTTCTTTTTTGTAGATTCTGTTCGTAGCTAAGAACAAATCCCAGATAAATATTGGTGAATGCGAAAAAAAGAGTGTAAATGAGAGTTAAGAATTAATTTGTTCATAAGAATGGTTGGTAACTTTATCTGCTTATAAGTTCAAGAGTTCAAACCCATGAAATGCCATACCATTCACTTTTTTTACAGCAAAAAACCCATACCTACTAGACCTTTCCATAGAATATATCATGCGCCCTTTTAAATGCACTTCATATCAATTGGTGCAATGTTTAGAATACAGCCTGAGTTCGGTTGTTGTGCTAAATACAGAGAGCTTGTAAAACGCGTGGCTTTGCTGGATTTATGATCTGTGTTTATTTGCTTTGACGAGTAAAGTCAGCGAAAAATTAGCATTAAGTCTGTTCACTGTCACAGCCAAGGCTGCCCAGTATTTCTTCCGGTATATATGTGTGTGTGTGTGTGTGTGTGTGTGTGTGTGTGTGTGTGTGTGTGTGTGTGTGTGTGTGTTTTACTGAATGGCTGTAGGTGTGAAATCAGTCTGAATCTCATGTGATTTTTATGTACGTGGTGCTATAACTCTGTGTAAACAAATGGGAAATGCGTTCTTTTTTTTTGTTTGGGAAGATAAAACATCATTGCTCAGGTGTGGGATAAACCATATGTTGTCTATTTCATTAACAATATTTAGTTTCTGTACCTTTGAATAAGATACATTATGTAGCTAAATTGAAAGCAAATCCACACTCTGTTATATTATGTGTCTAAGCCACTGTGTGCTCGTTCATGTGGGGTAGATGTGGCTTTGGCTGGGTTAGAGTTTTGGGCTATTTTCCCCATGCATGTGTGGGATTCATCAGGGTACTCCGGTCTTCTCCCACAGTCCAAATATTTTTTACCACGTTAAACTTTTTTGATAATCATTTTAATTATGTTACAAAGCATCATGCAAAAGAAATATCACATCATAATATCAATTATGCTCACTGGAAACCATGGCTTATTTAATATTTAATAAAGCTATTTACAGGGTGATCATCATCAACCAATTTCTTTTGTTTCTCCTGGTAGAACAAATTATACCTCATGCACATAGGAGAGAATGCCTCTTCGAAGCCCACATGGATTTAGTTGCATTAATAAATATCTTTTAAGATGGTTTTGGCTATAAACAGCTTTTTTTCATGGAGCTGTGTAACACTGGTACTGCGGGCCCATACCCGACAACTCCAACCCAGTACCGACTGGGTCATTCTCCAACCCGGTTTTGGCCAGGGACAATTTAAAAAAGCTACTGATCAGATAATACAATAAACAATTTAATAAACTCCCCTATCCTGAACATAAACATCTCCCAGTTAAGAGAGGATTTCTTTCCTGTTGCTGGTCTACACAACATTAAGAGAGCAGTAGACTACACATATGCACATTAAGCCCAAATTTGACAACAATTAATTGAAAGTTTGTAAATGTATGCTTTAATTACATTTATGATATTAACACTTTACAATACACATTTCAAGTGACTTAAGAACGACACCAGTTTCTGTGGAACTGTTTGGGCAATTCATTCTTGGTTGTCCAAGACTGTCTCTGAAATCAGACGAGGGGAACAGAACCTGGGAGCATGAGTGGTGATCTTGCTGGTGGGTTCTGAATGTGAAGTTCCGCTTCAGCATATTTTGGCCTGAGCAATCAATCTGTAAATAAACTGTAACAATTTGAAACCATCCTTGTGATCCTTTGTTTTTGATGTTTTACTTATTAACCACTACAATATTTGCTTATTGCTGCAGAAGCAAATGTCTAAAGGTAGAGTACAAGCTAAGCATTTTATAACAGATCACCAAAGAGCAGGTGCGCACACGCCCCAGTGTCTGTTTATGGGGCTTTGGGGGTTACCTATGCTAATTAGAGCAACTCGCATGTGATTTAAATTTACAAAGACTACAGGATTCAGCAATCTATATCCACGGTTTAAAAACACGCCATGAAGCCAACGTAGATTTTTCTTATGAATAAGGCCCTATACTCTGACATACTGACACTGGTCATAGTTGACTGTTTTTTCACCATCTCTTACTGCATAAAAAATAAAAAAGTTTTGTTATAAGGACATTTATTACTGTAGTGCATCCTTTATATGTATCAATTCATGAGTTGCATCATTCAAGAAAACCCCTCTGTTGTAAGCTTACACACCAAAGAGCTTTCTGTTCTGATTTTCCAATAGAAGCTGAAATTTGAAAACCTTGTACAGAGGTTGATGAAATTAATATTGACTGAGTCTGTCACAACAAAACAGAGGACTCATCTGTAAGGTAGCAGAGTCAACCCAGTGGTACAGAAGACAAATTAAAATCAGTCCAAATCAGATCACTGTGAGCTAATCCCACTATGTCATGTTCTAGCAAGGCCTGAATCAATAAGCATGGTTAAGCACTTGAAAGCCTGATCAACAGCTGTTGTGTATGGCAGATTACTTTCTGGTACATCAACCATGTGAACAACATCATATTACAATAGAAGATATCAGTATTTACGGGCTCTTTACTCTGAACCTTTTATGTAAGAATTTATGGAAAAGGTATAAACCTACCTATTTTACAAATTTGTCATTTACTTTAGTATAAGAAGTGAAATAATTAAAATAGCTCTTTAGTGTGAAACTGACAATTAATTAATGATGCGGAAATATAGAAATCATGCACTTTATTTAATGAGCTTGCCACTTATTTCAAATAGACTTTTTTGGTTTTCCCCTTGGGTGTATTAGTCACTGTGCAAATAATTATATGGAGCTTAGTTTTCTTGCAAAACAGGTGGGTGGTAAGATATGACTTTTCCCTAATGACCTTAGTGACAGACATAAGCATTTATTTTCTTTCATCACACACAAACTCAGACAGCTGCCTGCCATTTGGATATTTTTAATGGACAGACCAGGACAACAGGCAAATAGTTAAATGGATCAGAGCTGAGCTCCATCATAAAAGAAACATTACGTTAAATAAAGGGACCAATTTGATTCTATTTCATTTTATTTGTACAGCAAAACAATGGACAATGTCACAAAGAATCTTTATAGAAATAAACAATTTCATTGTATTAAAGTAATTTCTGAACTCATTATATCTTTAACTTCATCACATCAGATCATAACGTGACAAAGCGCCCATCACTTGATTCTGATTGGCTGTTTGCTTTCTGTTGCAGCTGTGGGGCAGTGGTGGCTCAGTGATTAGGTTACTAATCCGAAGGTTGGGGGTTCAATCCCCAGTACCACCATACCCCCACTGTTGGGCCCTTGAGCAAGGCCCTTAACCCTCACATACTTAGTTGAAAAAAATGATAAAAAATACGATTTTTTATTCTTCTGGATAAGAGCATCTGCTAAATACTGTAAATGTAATGGGGCAGTGACATAGCCTAAATAACATCACTCGGGTTATTTAAGAAGCCAATCATTTTTATAGGTGGAAATTTGGTTTACAAATGATAGTAGACATAAATTAGGTTCATACAACAAATTTGCTAGGAGTGTGCAATAAGATTTCAATCTTTAAAAATTGTTCACCACAACATGATTTCAAAAAGTCCTTGTTGCAATCCATCCAAGTTAAAAGTCTCTTTAAGAAGCATAGACTAGTATTTTGGACACCCACTCTTTCACTCCTTTGCCGAACCGCTTAATCCTATTCAGGTCGCAGGGAGACTGGAGCCTATCTCAGCCGACACCAGGTGAAGATGGGGTACACCCTGTACAGCTTGCCAGACAATCACAAGGCGCCACACGTAACCACTGTTGTTCACACTCACAAATAGAGGCAATTTGGGCCAGCCAATTAGTCTAATGTGCATGTCTTTGAACTTTGGGAGGAAACCGAAGTACCCAGAGGAAACATGAGGAGAACATGCAAACTCCACACAGAAATGCCAGAGCCCTACAAATGGCACTAGTAGAATGACACTTTGCCACCGTGCTGCCTAGATTCAGTGTTGTGCCATATTATTTTCAACAATAACTTGAAAATTTTTAGAACAAGTTGAAGTATTTTAACAAGTGATTAAAGAGGCTCCAGAAGATGTCCAAAGTTTGAGATAATTTTTTTTTTATTATTATTATCAAATGATATGAATACTTTTCTAGAGCTTTGTCCCATATTAGTTTTGCTAGCTCCTCGGTATGCATAATATATTTGTGATAAGTTCTTTCATAAACCCTGGAGCCTACCAGGAACAGTTTCATTTATACTGAAGTCATATAACACTTTAACTGTACACTAGTGTATTACATTCAACTAATCATGTGACTTCTAATGGCAGCTAGTTGCACCCATACTAATTAGTTTTACAGACATAAAGTATATAATCTTAATTAAATCCACTCCAGCACCAGGTTGTAACACGATAAATTGTGGGAAAATGTAAGGGCAGTGTGAGGATTTACTATTGTGGGGACAGTTTACAAGTCTTCTCATATTTTTCTGTGAAAGTACGGATACAAAAACCTTAACAGACAGACTTTAATATGGAAATCAGCGCAATATCCATCACTAACAATAATTTATCATAGTGTGTGATTGGCATTTGTGCATTATGATATTAGATGATTCGGTTCTCTGCACAATAACAGATTATATTCACACTGATAATACACTCGTATATTACTAAGATATATATATTACAGCCATTCAGTCACACTTCTGGGCCTGCCTAAACAAAACCTTTTTTGGCCAAGACGTGTGGCGTCACTCTGATTAGACAGAGCAATATCACCACCTGGTGTCAGACAGAGGAAAACACAGAGTGATACTGCAAGAAATGTAAGACGGTGGGCTGAAAAGTTCACAGGGTGGACGCTGATGCAATGATCGAATTTGACCAACTGTGATTTATTTATCTACATAGTCTCCCTTGTGGTTCCATCTGTGTTGCAGTGCTTGGATCCCCTTGATATAGAAGCTCTCAAGTTTCATTGCTCTGGCATTACTCCTTAGTCATCCTATAACCTTTTCAAAATATTACAGCTGAGAACATTTAAAAGAGGATAAATGAACCAGTAATGTTGTTGCACTGGGCGGCACGGTGGTGTAGTGGTTAGCACGTCCACCTCTCAGCAAGAAGGTCCTGGGTTGGGTTGATTCCTGGGTTTGGCGATGGTGTTTCTGTGTGGAATTTGCATGTTCTCCCCGCGTCTGCATGGGTTTACTTTGGGTACTCAGGTTTCCTCCCACAGTCTAAAGACATGCACATTAGGCTAATTGGCTGCTCCAAATTGCCCCTGGGTGTAAGTGTTGGCTGAGCCTACTACAAAAAAACCCCTACTACAACATGCATTCTATACGTACTATAGCTTACTTCATTCAAACACTTGATAGTTAGCTTATTATGTGAATAAGCTTTGTTTCTTCATAAACCTGTAAATTTAACAAGTGTATAATGGCACAGTAGTTAAAAAAGGCCAAGCTACTAAATAATAAATAATTAGTCATTTGTGTTAAATGTGGTTTATATCATCAACAGTAAGAGTTAAGCTCATTAATTACTGCAGTCCACCCTTTAACCCAAATATTCAATTACACAATTTCCTCCAGGATCAACAAAGTATTCCAATTCTGATTCTATTCATCTGCATCAGCATTTACAGAGAGGATGAGTAAAGGAATCTTATATTCCACTGGCATGTTGTTACATAGAGAGCGTACTGAGTGCACACATCAATTCAGACAAACTGAGCAAGGCACCTAACCCCCAACTGCTCTCCAAGCGCCCCAATGTGTGGCAGCCCACTGCTCCGAGTGTGTATGTGCTCACTGTTTACCTATGTGTGCTCACTTTGGATGGGTTGAATGCAGAGGCAATAATTTCCCTTGTGGGAATAATACAGTATATCAAAATCCAAAAAATAAAAACAAAACCACGAGCCAATAGCCTGTGTGTTTTATCTTTCATTATTGGTTCTTTTTGGCAGAATACAAATGATTCCCTGCAAACCCACCCAAGCTTATGGGATAATTATCTCTTATTTACCTACCTTGTATTTATCTTGTTTAGGTTCTGTGTGTTTTTCAGTTCAATCCACGTGTGTGTTTATGATAACAAGACCGCATGACCGGAGGAACAATCTTGCACGTGTGATGATGCGCCAGTGCAACACCGACTGGTAGAATGTGGAAAAGTGCAAGATCAAGTGTTTAGGGGAAATGAAATGAAAGCCTTCCAAACTCTCCTTACAGTGAAAATCAGAATCAGAGAATATGCATGTTTTCATCACCAGGTGGTTTTTGCTTACATCTACGAAGTTGCATTCACTAGTTTACATTAACCTGTTCGAAAAAGCTGCCATTTGTAGTTCGGTTCATTCTCGTGAGAATATGGCGTAGACACGTTAGTTCTAAGAAAGGATGATGCCAGCTATAATAAAAGTATGCAGATATTAAACTAAAAAATCAGATAATAAAACTTCAGAATAAAATAAGGCTAGACTGAATTGCACATAATACTATACATTTACATTCATTAAACAGGCCTCAACTTGTTTACATGAACGCATATATACCTTCATGTAGTGACTCACCAATTTTTAAGTTGATCTGGTGCTCTTTTCTCTTCCACAACAAAAAGTAGACTTACAAAGTTTTTTACAATGATGCCTCTCTGCGCAAGGATTTCTTCCTCGTTTTTCCCCCCAATAGCACATTTTAATGGGTATGGGCATATACTATGTATACAAGCTTTTGTTAATGTTTGGTTTAATTCCACTTGAAAACACACACTCTCTCTCTGGTTTTTGTTAAACACTGTGCCGTGCATGGCGGCCAAACATCCCCACCTTGGTCTCATCAGTCCAAAGAATTTGTTTCAAGAACATTTGTTGTTTGTTCAGAGGTAATTTTGCAAACCTAAGCTATGCTGCAATACTCCTTTTTTTTTTTTTTTTTCCAAAAAGGTAGTATTTTCCTAGCCACCTTTCCATGAAAGCTATACTTGTTCACTCCTTTTCTGATTGTGCTTCCAGGAGCAAACATTTAATGTGCTTGGAGAGGCCAGTAGAGCAAATCATGTAACTCTTAGCTTTTCTTTATATTAAACAATCTGACCTTGGATAAATGTTCTGGTACGTCCACTCCCAGGAAGACATGCAACTGTTTTGAAGGCTTTCCATTTGTAACCAGTCGATTTCACTGTAGATTCACTCACTCACTTACTAGGGTCGCGGGGAGGCTGTGCCTTTCTCAGTCGACACTAGCCGAAAGCAGGGTACAGCTGAACAGCTCGCCAGACCAATGCAGGGCCAACACACACAACCATTCACACTCACATTCACACTCACACAGCCAATTAGCCTAATGTGAATGTCTTTGGACTGTGAGAGGAAACCGGAGTACCTGGATGAAACCCACCCAAGCACAGGGAGAACTTGCAAACTCCACACAGAAATGGCCGAGCCCAGGAATCGAATCCAGGCCTTCTTGCTGTGAGGCAGATGTGCTAATCAATACACCACCGTGCCACCGCTGTAGATGAATGATCATGAACTTCAAATTGTTTGGAAATGGCTTTATGATCCTTCTCAAATTAATGAGCAGCAACAATTCATAGCTGATGTCCTTTCTTCTTGACGTGAAGTAGACACACATCTGAGTGCTCCAAAACACCAACCTAGCAAAAGTTTTGCTTTTATCCACAAATTAATCCTGTGCAGGGGCAGTGGTGGCCTGGTGGTAGGCTGCTGGATTACTGATCCCTAGGTCGGGGGTTCAAGCCCCACTAGCAACGTGTTCTCACTGCTGCCCCCCCAGTGCAGCTAACTGGGTTATCAAATGCCGGCCAAGTCTCTCACTGTCTATGGTGAGAGGCATGTAAAAGAACTATTGCTGATTTTCGTAAAAAGTAGGCTGCATAGCCGTCAGCGTGTTTCTGCGCTGCGATGGCCTGGCGAGCTGTCCAGGGTGTACTGTGCGCTCGCCCAGAGTCGGCTGAGATGGGCGCCAGCCTCCCCACGACCCTAATTAGGATTAAGCGGTTCAGAAAATGAATGAATCCTGTGCATTTTATTAGCAACAACTGCCTGATAATTTCACTTTTAAGAAATGTAGAAGTATTACTTACTTACTATAAGGAGTAAACTCTTTTCTCAATGTTGATTTACTTGACTACATACTGAAATCTGTTTCTGTCACCTGAGGTTGGTTGTTTGTTCATCACACTTGGTAAGGACTAATAAAATGTTATTTAGGCCTGATAAATAAAAACATAGAATTCAAGAAGAGTGTATTTCTTTTCCCCGTAAGTGTAATTTGCACGTTAATTTAAGCCCACTATGTAATCAAGTTTCACTACAAACTCCTTTCATTCAGTTCACAAATCCCTTTTCTTCCTACACCCCAAACCCGTGTGAGTAGATGCATTACTTCTCCAAAACTGTCCATAGGTGTGAGTTTAAGTATGTGTTTTCTGAAGGTTTACGCTTGTCATTAATCTGTCTGTATTGAAGTGAAACCTTGACTCTCTGGAGGCATTAACAGTGAAGAGAATGATGAATATTCTGGTATCGATTCCTGCCAAGGTTATTTATCCGCTTAACAGCTCACTGGACTGGCTCTGGGGCAGAGGAGCCAACAGTTCACCAGTCCAAAGTGCTGTAATGAACGTTTTAAACATGCACATTTTTCTGCACAGACAGGTATTCCCATTCGCAATATAAGTATGGGATGTCTGTTAGTGTATTTAATATCTATTATACATTTAGCAATACTGTATATACTGTATGTAAATTTACGTTCTGTGTGGAGTTTGCAAGTTCCCGTGTTTGGGTGGGTTTCATCCAGGTACGCCAATCATTGAGCAATTTTAGAACACCATTTACGGCGATAGGTGTCTACCCTTTTTGAAAATATTCCACTTAAAAGACAAAGTGTTGCTAAATTCTTAGGGGTGTATGTAGATGAAAATCTTAACTGGAAATCTCACATTAGTTACATTTGTAAAAAAATCTCTAAATCTTCTGGCATTATTTACAGAGCTCGTTTTTGTTTGTCTTCATCAACTAAAATACAACTTTTTTTATAGCATCGTATACCCCTACTTAACTTATTGTATTGAAGTTTTGTCCTCTACTTATGTCTCTAACTTAAATAGAATATTTTTACTTCAGAAAAAAATTGTTAGGGCAATAACTAATTCAGATTTCCAGGCCCAATCTGCCGCTCTATTCTTCCAGCTAAAAATTCTAGATATTTTCAGATTGAATTCTTTTTATATTGGAAAATGTATGTTTAAGAAGCTCTTACCTCCAATATTTTCAAAGCTGTTTATTACTAGTCGTCAACTGCATAACTATAATACTACAATTTCAAATCATTATTATTCTCATCCATGTAGAACCAACATAAAAAAAAACCATACAATTCTGTGTCAAGGTCCTAAAATTTGGAACGCTTTACCTTTAGTTGTGATAAACTCTGGCACCTTGTCTATGTTTAAGAGTAAATTTGTTGATTTCTTATTTTCATTATTTTCTTTTATTTCTCATCCTTAAATTTGTAACCACCCCAATGTCTTTACTTGTTTTTTTTATTTTCCATAGTAGCGAGGGGATCTCCTCGTTCAAGCCCAGTGGTTTATGAGATCCTCTCGCCACTTTAATCTCTTATATTAGGTTTATATGATATGTATATATGTGGCGAAAATAAAGAAATAATGTGCAATGTTCATCTTCATTTATGGCTATAAAATGCCATGCTGTGCACATAGAAATATCTTAAATACCTAGTCAAATGTATCTATTTGCCATATCTGCCATCAATCAATCAATAAATAATAAAAATAATTCAGCTTGAAATGAGCAAAACCATTAATAATCTAATATTTTGTTTAATGTAATCAGTAATAAGAAAAACTAAAGACTATTCAAGACACACTGTCTGGCCCTCTAATATTTTGTTGGCATGTGCATATGTGCATGTAATGCCCATGGCATCATTACTTCAGATGGTCACTGTATGACCAGGTTTCCCCATCAATGGACTTTTTCTTTCCTGATGGCACAGATATAAAACTGGGGCTCAAATAATGAAAGAGTGGTTCAGGGAGCATGAGGAATCATTTCCACATATGTATTGGCACCCGAGTCCTGACCTTAACCCTATTGAAAGTCTTTGGGATGTGCTGGAGAAGACTTTATAGAGTGGTTCAATTTTCCCGTCATGAATTGAAGATATTGGTGAAAAATGAACCCAACTCTGGATAGAAATATATGTTGTGATGTTGTGAGCTGAAACAATGTCATAGCGATTGCTTTCTGTAAGGCACTCCAACAAAGTATTACAGTGCACAACTTTTTTTTTTGGCCAGGCAGTGTATTTTTTACTTGATAAAATATCATTTTTGGCTGTGTATTTTGCTTTTTTTTTTGCATTTCTTTGTCTCAATTTCCCATGTTCTACCATAGGTTTTTACTAAGCCTCTGTGAACTTCACCAGGATAAAATTGACATTGACCAGCGCATAGTTCAGGAAGATTTATACAAAATATAAAGTACCAGTCAGAACTGTGAGCACAACTTTTTAATATATAATTAATGGGTGTGCCCAAACGTTTGACTGGTACTGGATATATACACTTTAAATTTAAACTGAAATATCCCAAAGGTTTTTACTGAAAACTAATTTTGTATAAATATGACTTCATAGAAGTGTAGAACTAACCAACTCCACAAAGCATTTGCATTGTAACACAATCCAGAACAAAGACAAGCTCAAAATAAAAGCATTTATTATAAAATTACAGAATTATAAAAGTTGATACATTTTGCTCCTGCTTCAGCTGAAATGGCACGTTTGAGATTTCACTGAATGAGAATTCAATGGCTGATGAAAAGAGGAAATCACTGAAACGGATGACCTACTTTGTGAACTCGGGGCCCTTTTGTCTTCCCTTACAATCCACTAGAAAAAATAAAATAAAAAATTATACAGTCACTGGTAGTGAAGAGAAAAACGTCACTGATTTCCAGGTCTGTACTATTTACTGTTCAAGCAGACAGCACAGTTAAAGTGTTAAAGAAATACAAGCAGTGGAATGCAAAGCTCAATTATGCTAATAATCCCAAAGGGATACCTGGAGACTCCTATAAAAGGCTGAATCTAGATTCTCCAAAGGCAGCATAAAACATCCAGTTCCTGTATGGGATCAAATCACTCAAATGCCTATTTTAATTTCAGTTCAAAACATGCTTTTGTATCTTTTGAATTACTGTGTTTTGTTCCAGAAATCATTTTCTTAATGAGTAATCCCACAAAACAAGTAGTTCCAACAATCATCATTAAAAAAGTATTCATTAATGTATGCATGGTTTCATATGCTCATACCTGCTCAAGAACACTTTTATTGTTCAAAAGTCTGGAGCTGAGCAGATTTAAGCTGCTTCTCCGTTTGCACTCAATATTTAAAAGACTTAGAAAGTGTTTACCATCCTGAGACACACACACACACACACACACACACACACACACACACACACACACACACACACACACACACACACACACA
>JBCNYH010000010.1:2909751-2928578 GCA_039654325.1 Tandanus tandanus
AAACAGCGCCTCAAATATCTCTCTGGCATAACGATAGCATAGTGTTGGAGACTTCATCAATAATGATGTAGGGTCACGTGATGTGGTACTTCTGGAATCCTGACAACTTTAATTCATACAACCTACTCTTTACCAAGTTGTTTTATGAAAATGACTAACATGGATTAACATGGGTCTTTCAGCACTTCTCTCATTACAATCATATAAAGTCAGAATAACGAGCACGATGTCCGCTATCTGCGATAAGCGTGGGGGGTCGTGAGATTGAATCCTGATGATCTTGGTGGATTCGTGATGACAGTCAAAAATTTTGCCGTGATCATTACGATTTCACACCCATCATGACAGAATGTGGATGCGTAGAAAATAGGGCGTAGTAGAGCTTAACAGACCTTAAAAGAGCAACAGACCTTGATGCGCCATCATAGGTGATCCTGATCAACTTGGAAATACAATTCCTTCAAGGTTCATCTCTTGGATGCACCCTGCCTCCTTTTTATACCCCAATCGTGCTCCAAGCGCGGTCATAAATCGTGGAGCTCTGCGAGCGGAGATTGCGGCCATCATGCCCCAGTGAAAACCCAGGGTTAGTGTTTGATGTATGCGCAGCACTGGGGAATCCCTCTGTGCTATCTGAATAAGCAGCACCCAGCAATGCCATTTTGAATTCTGCTTTTCTATATAATTCTGCTCATCAATGGGATGTAGTATTTCACCAGTGTTGCTGGGGATGAAAGCTAACACTAATATTATCAGATGAGGTACTCTGCATGCAGCTTTAAATAAATGACATAAGTAAACGAAAAGAAATCTACAGAACTGAACCAACCTGTTCCCAAATTACAGGGATCATGCAGCAGCTGCAACAGCCTGGGAGTATTATGTTAGAATGTCTGTAGGGCAGTCAACGGAGGTAATATGATGATATGTAATGTGTATTCATTGTTCATGATATGTAGTGGCTTTTGAGTTTGTTACAGACACCCATACTAGCCCTCCCCCAATCCGAAGGGAAAAAAAACAAAAAAACTAGCAGACTTCCCTGATCCATGAATTGACCCTGAAAAAAAATGACCATTAAATACATTGTCTGATAAAATACACCACAATCCCCAGCCTTCCTAAAGCAGAACAGAGAACTTTTCCAAATATGAGTGCTCAAAGCACGCAGTCTCTCGCCTCTCTGTAAGCCATAACATTCCATATACTGTGTGCTTCTCTCCTTTCATTTGCATGATTAAACTTCTTCCACAAAATCTGTCCAATCGATCAACCACCATCCAGTTATTCCGAGGTGAGGTAGGTGTCCCGAGAGGTCGAATATCGATCATGAGCTTAAAAGTTTAAACTCAAGTAAGAATAATATGAATAATAATAAAAAGGGTAGCCAACAGGATGAGGCCGACTTGCTGGCAGATGTTTGTGGCTGTAAATAAAGCCAGTTCTTGAAGAGTGTTGGAGGCTATCTGAGTCCAACCCTCGAGGTCATCCACTCTAGACCCTGGCACAACCTGAAAAACAAATCAAGCCCATTAGGCAAGTGGGAAGAATGTGGGAAAACTGAATGGAAGGGACAGAGATATTACTACAGTAAGGCGGTGGGAAGTCATGCACTGTAATATTTTGCTTGCCCACTTTTAGCCTTGATTACAGTGCATGTACTCGGCACGTGAAAGAGTGGTTCAGGGAACATGGCACTACAGAGTCCTGACCGTAGCCCTATTGAAAATCTCTGAGATGTGCTGGAGAAGACTTTATGGAGTGGTTAGATTTTTCTGTCATCATTTTAAGATGTTGGTGAAAAATGAACCCAATGATGGAGAATGTGGACATCTGACCATCACTCCCATATACAGTGGCACCTCGCAAGACGAGTTTAATTTGTTCTAGGACCCAGCTCGTAGAGCGAAATGCTCATATAGCAAGGCGAATTTTCCCGTAAGAAATAATGGAAAACCCATTAATGCGTTCCTGATATAACATTTTAAAGGTTGTTTTACTCATAAATAATAACCTCTGTTTAACAAAAATAAACACAAAAAAATTTACTAATAAAATTCATAAAAAGGAAAAATAAACCTGCACTTTCCCTTTAAGATGCAATGAGTCTGGCAAAAGTGACATGAGGAGAAGGAGAGGGAGGAGGAGGGGGGGGTTAGTTTTTGGAAGGAAAATCTCCTTCCATGAGAATGTCCGGTCTTTTAGGCGGGGGCGCACTTGTGTTGGCATCACTAGCATATGGTAGCAGAGCATATCGATAATCTTTTTCTTCAATTCCACAGTTCTTTCATCTTTGTGTTTCTTTTCACTACTGTCCTTATTACAAGTATCCTTTTAATCGCCATGGTAACACAATTTTCAACGTAGTGATTATCACCAAGAAGCACAAAGCTAACAATTAGATGAGAAGAGATGCTAACATGACGAGAAACAGATGCGATTTGACTCGCCCAGCATTCCACAGCCACCGAGATGACGCAATGCTGCGTGACCACGTGAACAACGGGTGATTCTTTGTTTTGCTTACTCGTGCATGATGCATCCTCGTGCTATGAAACATTCCTCGTCTTTCAGTGTAGAAAATACTCATAAGCGTCCCCTGTTATGCAAGTTCCTCGTATAAAGGGACACTCGTCTTGCGAGGTGCCACCGTATGGGTTTTCTCCAAACTGCACCACAAAGTACGCAATTGCATTGAATGTCTTTGTATGCTTTACATTAGCGTTTCCCTTCACTGGAACAAAGAAGCCCAGGCCTTTTTCAATACCCATGTGCACAACGCGAGGAACTCTGACCTCAACCCACTGAACTGGATTGCTGACTGCACACCAGGCCTACTCCCCCAACATCACTGCCTGACATCACTAATACTGCTCTGGTTGAATGAGCACAAATCCCCACAACCTTGCTCCAAAATCTAGTAGAAAATCTTCAGAGAAGAGTGCAGCTTATTATAACAGCAAAGGGGGATTAAATCTAAAATGAGGTAATCAGCCAGAGGATGTGAATGTGGTGGTCAGGTGCCCACATCCTTTAGTCCATAGACTGTGAGGATGGAGAAAAATGATATAAAGAGTACGTGACCCTCACCCTTCTCCAGTAAGAGCACAGCAGGACTGAATGTGCCACGGATGGTCTTTGATGGAGCTGAGGGTCAGGTATTTCGAGATCTCTGCTGCTGACATACAGCCCTTCATATCCTGCTTATTGGCAAAAATCAACACTGCGGCTTTACGCAAATCCTGAGAAAGAGCAAGAGACAGAGTGATCACAAACAGTTTGCAAAATTACTTAAAAATTAATGTCGACCAAAAATAACAGTCTGTCTAATGCAGCTCTCTTTGACTCACATTTATGAATAAGACTGGTATTGAGTTCTACTCATTCATCCAAACCACTTTATGGCTGGAGCCCATCCAAACTGACTCCGGGGCAAAGGCGTGGTACACCCTGAACAGCTCATCAATCCATTACAGGGCCAACAACACACACAACTATTCACACTCACATCTAAGGGCAATCTGGAACAGCCAATTAAACTTATGTGAATGTCTTCAGACTGTGAGAGGAAACCAGAGTACCTGGAGGAAAGCAGAAACACCCTGATCGAGCATGGGACTCAAACCATGAGTGCTAACCACAATGCTGCACCTACTGAACTTTTAAAGTTATTTGGAATTTAACAAACTTTGTTGGGTATCTGCTTTTTACAACAGAGGTATCTAATGTCAAACTCGTTGGCACCTTGTTGTTGGTGGTGTTGTGGCCAACAAAACTTTGCAAAACTTATACTGGATGACCTGATAAAAAATTCTGTGGAGTCAGATTTTTGATTTTCAAACCGGAAATGGAATTGTTGGCACGACGAGCTATGCAGCTGGATCTGAATGCATTACATTATACTCCAGCGTATGGCTCAACTGAACTTGTTTTTATTATAACTACTGCATTTTACAGACTTTGTTTAGTCTCTAATTTTTTTATTACCCACTGAAATAAGGATTTATAAATGCAGAAAATTGCAGTTTCTTTATCTCTACACTAACATAGAGAAACAGACAACCTGTGTGTAAGTGTTTACCTCATGCGCCAGCATTCTGTACAGCTCCTCTTTAGAGATAGCAAGCCTTTCTCTGTCTGTACTGTCCACCACCAGGATGATGAACTGTAGGCAAGACCGATGTAAAAGCTTACAATGTTATCAAAGGTTCATGTTACAGTTAGCTCTGCGAGGGAGGAAAAAAAAGGAATGCTTGGTGTTGAAAAAGAACACTAGAGTTGTTCTGCGTGTTCTTGCCTGTCAGCACGTGTACATGAGAATGTGTGTGTTTTGCACAGAGTGCAGTGGTTTGGAACAGCCCTGCTATCTCGACCTCTCACACACAAATTGTTGTGAATGAATGGCTGTGACGTCCTCTCACTTAGTCCTCTTTGTCAGATGGTCAACTTTGCCCTCTGGCTCTGATGCACGCACACAGCAGCTGGGCTTTGGATGGACACAGTCCACAGCATTCAATGATGAGGTGGTACATGCTGATACGCTCGCTCACAGTATGTATATGTGTGGTATATTTTAGTTGCTTTCAGATTTAGTATTTTGTTACTGTTTATTATTAAATAAGCCAAATCAGCTTTTGGCATTTGCAAATTCTCTATATAAAGTTAAAATACATTGGATGTTTTCTTTCTGATATAGTCTACGGGGATGTTTCACAATCAGGGTATACTTCTTGGCTTCACAGTAGCTGAAAAAGAAAACTAGTTTTCATGGTTTCTTGTTACCACTCAACACCTAATGAGACTAGAATATTTTGCGTGAAGTATCAGAGCTACAGGTCTAATGGTGTCTAAATTACACTGGGTGAAAGAATAACCGGTACAGGGTCTCGAGAATAAGTACATCTGCTTGCAGTGTATCAGAATAAGGCATACAAAAATTAAATCGCAGAATTAAGAATAAAAGCTCACTAAACACATTATCTGAGCAGGTTTTATGCAACATTAGTTGTATATATTATTAACTGCAGTAACAACAGCATCAGTGACGATTGTTGTGGTTTTCCGGAGAAGACACTTTTTGACGGACATGCTTATCAAGCTGACATGGAACTCTGTACAGAACGTATTTCACATCCAATCACAAATATATTTTTCAGAAAGCTATAAAGTACTATGCTGCTTTAGAAAAAGCAATTAATATCTGAAAAAAGCACTTCTGTGCTCCACATGTAATGTCTACTTTCCGGAGAAGACATTTTTGACGGACAGAAGATCCCGACAAAGCCACTTAGATTATAAATAGAGCTTACAAGCAGCAGAACATCTTTTTAGATTCTATAAAAATACCCCTCCAAAAGTAAAAGTTAGTTAGTAATTAGGAGTGCAATTCAGAATTGTATCAGGTAAAAGCTACTATTTTTATTACAGTGGAGAGAATTGAATTCTGTACTTGGTCAGAATTTGAGCAATATTTTCCTCTGATAACACTATTTATCGGAATTGAGAAAAGATTTCACTAGTGTAGCTGGGACTACTCTTCCTCTATACAACAATAAACAAGAGACATTCATAAAGTATGCAAGTGCCTATTGTATAATTTTAAAAAGACAACCCTGACCATGAAACAGCCCATACACTTTGTCAAATAATTTGAATCCTTACTAAATTGGCAAAAAAAAAAAAGAAAATTCTTTTCCCAGAAGTACTGAAAAAAGTAAATTCATCAAGAGTGCCGTGCACAGAAATGGAATATGATGACGAAACAATGTTGTTGGAAAGTTGTTTTGAAAGGGTACCTCAGTGTTTGAGTAGTACGTGTTCCAAGAGGACCGGAGACTCTCCTGGCCACCAATATCCCACATTAGGAAGTGGGTATTCTTCACAACAATCTCTTCAACGTTACTGCCAATCGTTGGGGACGTGTGGACGACCTCTTTCATCAGGCTGCATGAAAAACAGGAGCACTGGTGAATATGTACCGCTATACATTACTACTGACACTCATTACATTAAAAAAAAATAAGCGCTACTTACAACTGGTACAGAATTGTGGTCTTTCCAGCATTGTCAAGACCCACGATGATTACCTTGTGTTCTACAGATCGGAGAGCAAAATATAGTACAGTTTAATCAGATTCAGAATCAGAATACTTTATTGATCCTGGAGGAAACTTTACACACATGAGAAGCAACATGACTGGGCATCTATTATTAGAAGTGTGGCATGTTGTTGGTTTTTACATGTCTCATACTTACAATGGGGTATAAAAGTCTGAGACCACTAGTGAAATTATAAATATTATATATCTTTTATTCTTTTCTTTGATATAAACAACTTTAGAACAAACTATATTGCCAGCAATAACATTAAGGCACAACTAGACTCTAGACTGGACTGGAAATATTTACATGAAAACCTGTATTTCCCCCTTTATGCTTTAATGACACTCTGCACATGAGCTAACAAGGACTCCAAAAGCTTGTGTAACACACGACTATCTGTCTTAGAGCAAACATGTTCTTCAACAGAAGGGGCAAGGAAAATCTGACCTTAGGTACCAAGGAGTTAATGTGAGCAACATGACAAATTTACTTCACTGCAAATAATGACCTGCAAATGTGCAGATTCATTAATACCAAACACTCGAGACAGTACAGTACCTTTCTTTCTTTTCATTTCATCAGTTTCAGGTTCCAATAAAAATAAAACTCCAAGTGAGGCAACACTGCCAATTACCATGATACCTTCTCAACTGGCCGTGCTTCCCTCTCAATAGTGAAAGGTACTGATGTCCATTTTGACCTGTCGCTAGTTTACTGACGGCTGCAGGGCTCCTATACCGGCTACAAGCTCCTTTCACAAATCAGGTTCTCCAGAATTGCAATAAAATTGTCACGGACATTCCAACATCAAACAGCGCCAGAGTGAATTGTTAAAGACAGAGAGCAACTTACAATCTTCTGCCTACAAATGCCAATCGGTGAGTAAGCCTATGAGAATACATTCATTCCATTAATCAGTTTGAGTTGCACTTGTGAGTGGCTTCAGGGCGGTTTACATGGCTGTCTGGCAAACATTCAGAAGGAAAAGTAAAATGAAAAAAGAGGTTACCTTGAACTGAATGTCAATTTTTAACAAAAGTAAATGTTAGCTTATGCCTTTACAACAAATATGCCCAAAACCCTGATCCTAGAGATCTACCTCCCTGAAACCTTTAAGTCCAACCCTAATCATATCCACCTGACCATTGAATCATCTAACCAAAATTTAAGACGTTGAATGAAGACTAAAAGGTGATGATTAGAATAGAATAGCATAGCATAGAATGGAATAGACATTACTGACATTGCACAGTGTGTACAATGAAACAGCAGTAGACAGATCAGGTGATGTCAGGTGAGCACCAGTAGTGTTGGAGCCAAAGTCTTCAGGAAGGTGGATCTCCAGGAACAGGGTTGGGCACCACTGGTCTATAATATGCATGATACTGTGTATACTTGTTTATTATCAAATTAACCTAGAATCTATAAACATAAACTGTCTCTTTAACTGGGCAATTAAAATACACTGTTCCCTTCACCACAGATATTTCACTGTTATCACTGATTTTCATTGTTCATGCAACAGTTGACAATAAAAATCTCTTTATCTTTACACTTATCCTATGTAGAATTATACATAATGGCAAATTTAACCAGATAAAAATGTGTGGATCAGTTATGGCTTTGGTGCCCACTCTACAACCTCATAAATGACCTTGGTGCCCTATTCTCTGGCTTTTGTGCCCTGGAGGAAAAGTAGCATCTAAATACCAAAATGGCCTAGAGGCCGTAAAACCTTGTATCAAGGCCTACCAGACATTTCAATAGCCTTGATTTCATTATTATTGAGCCAAAGGTGTGCAAGCTAGTGCGAGCCAAGGTCATTACCATTTCCACTGTCACTCGGCCCAAACCCTGATCGTGCCCCAGCAGGGCTACTTTAAGGCAAGAAGCCAATTACTTACAGCTCAGACGAGGTCGAATGGTGTGCAAGGTGATGACAAGGTGGAAGGCAGGATTTAGATTGTTTAATTCTGTGAGATTTTTTTAAAATATGAATTTATTGTTGCAGTTAAACAATGAAAATGATTTAGCTGAAATGTTTGGAAATAAGCTAATCGATATTAGCTGTACCTAGCGTTAGTTGGCATGTTAATGCTCTTTCATGCAATGTAAGGAAAGAAGACATGTAAGAATTTGAAAGTCTGTATAAATTTGCGAGAAATAGCCCATCACCTCTGTTTTAGGTAGAAAACAAGTTTTAGACCATTAATTCATAATACTGTGGTTTACATAGACCCGCTCTTTTGTTATATGTGGGCTCTTCATGTAAACGGTTTGTGTTTGCTGTGATACACATTTTACTTAAATAGTTGAAAACTTTTTGTTTGCTGTAAAAGACACTTTAAATAAATTGTTTGCCAAGTACACATTCTTGTATATAAATGGTGTTACACCTTGTAGTTTGCTAAACTGTGTGTCACTGGATTGCTCTCTGCTCCTGTGAGGCATGTCATGGCTGTGGAATCAGCCAGGCTGAAATGGAAACAGAACAGAGTGATATCACAAACGCAAGGAGTTTTTAGCTTGAAACTTAAAGCCCCAGGCTACAAGCCTCGAGTAGCCTTGAGATAGCACTGGCTGGCCGCGGCACAACAGTGGGACAGCCACACAGACTAACATGGTTTCAGATCTTTGGACACCACAGTACATATTTGTGTGGATACTGCTGTAGCCTAGCGCTACCAACAAAGCACTGCAACTTGTGGTAAAGTAGTTACAGGAAAGCTCACTAGTGACCATTACTAGTCAGATGTGATTCAAGCTGAAAGATCATTTCTGGTATGTGCTCTGGGTAATATTTATCGAGTTTAAGAACCAAAAGTTCTTAAACACACAAAACTAGAAAGGTAAAATCTTTCTGACTAACAAATGAAACCAATGTGTAGCACTGTGTTACTAGAGACTTCATATAAGATTGCTATGGATTTTTGTGTACATGCACATCCTAGAACGTGACTACGCAATATCAGAAGTAGGGTTGTAATGAAGCGCTTCATAACTGCCTAGGGAATGGCACGTTCCCATTTCCTTCAACTCAGAGCAAACCGACATCCTGTCTAGCTGGGTGGCTGTAGTGCAGTTATAACTCACAGTGTCCGCTTTTTACAGAACACAAAAAGCCGCATGAGTCCCCCACTTCCCAAATCTCCACCTCCAACAGACACAGAACTCACTTATGCTGTCCAAGAAAAGCATGACTGTCCACAGGCAGCCCACGATCAAAGTTGACATGCCCGTGCAATGAACATGTGTGTGGGTGTAAAAACGGAACAGAAGTAATTTGGCTTTTTGCCCTATGTACTGAGACATGGACTGATGGAAGGAAGTGAGGACACACAGCTTGCTGGGTTGAGACAGCTACACAATGCTATACT
Source organism: Tandanus tandanus (assembly GCA_039654325.1). NCBI lineage: Eukaryota > Metazoa > Chordata > Actinopteri > Siluriformes > Plotosidae > Tandanus > Tandanus tandanus. The sequence goes on from JBCNYH010000010.1 coordinate 2,919,231, forward strand.
GAAAATCGTATCAGTATTGCTTCCTTAGGGCTGCCTGTCCCTCACTGGGACTTTAATTCCGTCGGCTAAATAAACTAAAGGAAGCAGACAGCTTGGTGGAATTATACCCAAACTAGCACAAATTTGCTTTTGGAGATCTATTTGAGCAAAACAAGACCAAGAACAGACAGTACTTGCATAACATCATGCTTTGTTTGCTGTGTTGCCTATAACCGGTATAGTCAAATGCTTAGCTGGATAAAATACCAGACTTCCAATCAGTTTCTGTAATTTTCAGTCCAAGCACTATCAAACTGACCGAGTTATCCAGTTAAGATCAGCAACCTCAGCCAAACGCACCTGCTTATTTAAGGGATTAATGGAATGGACCAGAAATATAAGTCAAACTTTTCCTGGAAAAATCAAGCCATGTTTGGAATTTCTTACACATAACACTTGGCCTCATTGCTATGCCCCATATATAAACCCAGAGCTGAATAAACACACGGTTTCTATTCCTGTTCGCCAAGTTTAACCGGTCTGCTATGCTGACCAGTTATCATCACGCTAGTTGTGATTTTAATCTGCCATGAAGGCAAGGACAGGGTATAAAGCCCAAGACCAATAGCCTCACATCACTTTTTTTATACAGAACATCTACATGTGTACATACAGATTCTACACATAATATAAGGAAAATAATAAATCACATTTAAAAGAAACGTATTTAACAGGGTGATATGGTGGCATAGCACTTAGCACATCCGCCTCACAGCAAGAAGGTCCTGTGTTTGAGTCGCGGGCTTGGACGTTTCTGTGTGAAGTTTGCATGTTATCCCCTTGCTTGTGTGGGTTTCCTCTGGGTACTCTGGTTTCCTCCCACAGATATGCCCATTAGGCTAACTGGCTGTTCCAAATTGCCCCTAGGTGTGGATGTGAATGGTTGTGTTTGCCCAATGATGGCCTGCTGAGCTGTTCGGACTGAAATAGGCTACAGCCTCCCCACGATCCTAGTAGGATTAAGCATTTCGGCAAGTGAGATTAAGTGAGTGAGAGTGTTATTTAACAAAGAAAACCATTCATTCATGTTCTAAGCCACTTAATCCTAATTAGGGTCACAGGGAGGCTGGTGCCTATCTCAGCCGACTCTGCGCTATGGCGGGGTACACCCTGAACAGATCACCAGACTATTGAAGGGCCAACACTCACACCTAGGGGCAATTTGGAACAGCTAATTAGCATACTGTCCATGCTTTTGGACTGTGGGAGGAAACCAGAGTACCTGGGGAAACCCACGCAAGCTCCGGAAGAACATGCAAACTCCACGCATAAACGCCTGAGCCTGGGAATAGAACCCAGGCCTTCTTGCTGTGAGGCGGACGTGCTAACCGCTGTGCCATTGTGCTGCCCAAAGAAAACCATGCAACAGTCAATATGTTGACACATTCTTTTTATCTTTTAAGGGAGATGATTGTTGTTGGAAGGTCGTAACAAATGACAGGAGTTATGATTTTTAGCCAAATTTACTTGCAAAAATGTCTAAATGTGCCACGAACATCCAGAATACTTGCCTATAAGTATTTTATAAAGTTAAATAGCCTTTCAGCTTGCAAATAAAAAAAGAGTCAAGAGTTTCTGAACCCAATATGGAGCAGATGGAATGGAATGCAACATGAAATTCTTGTTTTCAAAGTTTGAGACTGCTTTGCAAACCCCTAACAAACTTAACCCAAATTTACATCTAAATAAATGATTATGTCTTCATTGGTAATGCCGTTTATGATATTTAGGCTACTTTCTTAAAACAAAATGTAACTATAGTTGAAAGTGTAATACAAGAAGATATCTTTAAGATAATCAATGGCAAATTGCTGTGGTATAGAGAAATGAAACACCTGCACAGGATGTGCCGTTATAGCAAATGAAGAACTTCACTCAGTGTAGTTACCCAGTACCATGTCACTGGTTATTTCCCTATAATGCACACATTACATTTTGTACTCTGAACAGAGCTAGCACTGTGTAGCCAATCGTGTCTGTTTAGCACTCATTCAGGGTTTAGTATATACACTACTCAGAAACGTAAGTAATTACACATCATAAAGGTTAATTTGTTCCACTTATTTACAGTTGTAGTATTATGTGGAAACAAAAGAAAAACCAACTGAGACTTATTGGATTTGCTTTTCCATTTCAAACGGGGACAGTGATAACACTGCCTACTCCAAGTGACCATGACTGAACTGAGCTTCCATCATTTTCATTCAGGCATTTTCCATTTGGGATAACGGAAAATTGTTCACTAAAAGCGAGGTGAATGTCAAGAGAACTATTCTATTCAATTCTGTGACATTCACTGAGCCTGAGGCACATAAATGTTTTAGTATACACTACATGGGAACATAAGCAGAAAGCAGACCAAAACGAGATTTTTATAGTTTGTTTCTGCAATTTTTTTTTTTTTTTTTTTTTTTTTAAATCATCACTGATGCAAGTGAGCTCAAAGCACACGCGCGAGCAATTATGTAACTGTGTTTCTTTAACTTTATAAGAGTTTCCATACAAACTACACAGAATCATACAGAAAAAAAGCTAACAAGACTTCTATAATTTACTATATTTATTTATATTGACATATTTTAATAATTATAGAAGCAGGACAGGGTAGCTCGGCCCTTCGAGCTGAGTGCCATGTGGATAACGATGTATTTTCAGTATACTCATTAAGAGATTAGTACATACTACACCATGCTTTGTAAAGGGGATTTAGTATATATTAAGTGGAAACAGAGGTAAAAACTAATAGTTGCTCCAAGTGATTGTGAGAAACCATGCATGTGTCAGGGGACCGTGTATGTGTCTGTCATTTTGATTTAAATATTATACACTCAAAATAATGATTTTCATCCCTGATGATGACCCAAGAAGCCCCCCACATTGCAAAGGTAAATGAAAAAAATATAAGGTTAAAGATGATCAAATTATTATTTGCCCATTTAGAAACTCCTGGGGAGAGGGAGGTCTGGATCTCACTGCTTAGGCTGCTGCCCCTGTGACCCGACCCCAGATTAAGACGACATTTGAAAACTCATTCAATACAGTTTATAATCAATATTTGCAGGCATGAAATAATAATTTGATATCTTTAACCATATTTTGGGTCACCCTGTACAGGAATGCAACTGTTCTGTGGTGCTGGTACTCAGACTGATACTCGGCGTCCGAGCTGATCCCAGAAGTGTTTGATGGGTGACAAATCAGGTGAATACACAGGCCAGGGATGGACATTAAACGCCTACTGCTGCAGATCACTGATCATCATGTGACAGTTGAGGTGATGGTAAAGATTCCACTGCGGAATGCTATGCATTCTTGCTGAGCTTTATGTTGGCTGGATGACCACTCGTTAAATGCACCCATTTCGGATTACTGAGACCCCCAAACAAACTTGGAGCTGTAAGAGAGTCTAGATCCAGAGCTCGAACTCAGTGAAGAATGACGGTGAGCGCTGCTACTGGAAATAAGTCATTGAGGTGTTTACGATCGTTGAAATGCCAGTACTCATGCTCAGATCAGATGGTCCCAAAAATATTACAAATAAAATTGTGTTACGTTTTCATTGGCAGTGTGTATATCTCAAAAGGTCTGTCGTCAAGATGTTTGTCAGAGGATGAACACTCACATCTGCTCATCCTGACAGGCTCACCGGCTGCACACATACATGAATAACGTCATGGGAAGACAATCTGGAAGGGAAATGCCTTCCTCACACGTGTTTTGTTTGTCGGGTCACTCAAGACACCAGGCCTTCTGTCACATCCTGATCAGAAAAGAACCAGCGTCTGTTCTGCAACACAAAAGCACTATGGGGGGCTGGAACACTGTGACCTTTTCCCCTCCACATTTCCATAGAAAAGAATTTGATACCTGCTACTCCAAACGACTGTATGCAACAAGATTAAAATAAGAGTTAAAGGATTAGCCAGATTATTCACCTGGCCATGTGTTTGCAGTGGATGGGACTCTTACTTTAATCTGAAATCAGTTCTTCCTTACGCCATACTACAGTGTTTCCCATATTACTCAAATGACACGCTGCATTCAGAATTAGGAGTGAAATGACCGTTTACTACGAACTACCCAAGAACATTTAACCAGCATGACGTACTTTTTTTGTTTATACATTTATACAAGAAAGTTGTTGGGGGTTAAAAGGCTCGTTCATGGGCCCAATAGTGGCAAATTGGTGGTACTGAGGCTTGAATCCCAACCTTCTAATCAGTAACCCAGAGCCTTAACCCCCTCAGCCACCACTACCCATATTACACAAAAACACTAGAGCAGAGCTCCTCAAACTTTTGGCACCCAGGATCCCATTGCACTGTAAAATAATTCCCTGACTCCTTGGTACAGGGATCATTTCATGAATATTTTGAATGTGTACACAAACATTTTGTTTATTTGTTGTTGTTTTTTTACAGACAAAACACAATACAGATGTGTAAAAAAAAAAAAAAAAAAAAAAAAAAAAAAAGAAAGTACACCCTCTTTAAGTTCTTGGTTTGACATAAGACATCATAAATATTACATACATATACATATATATATATATACACACACACATAGATTTAAAACTAACCTCAGCTGTAAAACAAACAACAATTTCCACCATGTAATTATTTCAAAAAAACTAAGCCGAAATGCAGAAGCCATGAGTAAAAAATTAAGTGCAACCCTTTCTGCCATTAACTTAGCATCAGGAAGTATAACCACCTCTATAAGAGCAGACGTTTCGGCACATTGCTGATCTGGAACATCCAGGTGCGTGTTATCACACAACGCCAAGGAGGAACGACATCCATGACCTAGGAGAAGCGATTTCCAAACAATGTGTGGCTCATCATTCTACGGAGAGGAAGATTATTCACAAACGGAAAGCATTCAAAACAGCTGCCAATCTTCCCAGGAGTGGTTGTCAAAGCAAAATCCCCCCAAGGTCAGACCACGCAAAGCAAAAACCCAAAAGCTACATTTAGGCCACTACAGATCTAAGTTATCATGTAACTTCTTAAAGTTCACGACAGTACGATTAGAAAAAGACCGAACATGTATGGCTTTTTTTGCAAGGGTTGCCAGAAGAAAGCCTCTTCTCTCTAAAAAGAACATTGTAGCATGGCTTAGGTTTGAATTTTGCATCTGAACAAGCCACAATCGTTCTGGAACATAACGTGACCAAAGTGGAGATGCTTGGCTATACTGTTTGCTAAAACCAAGCACATTGTAAACCAACCATCAATTTGCTGCTTGTTTTGCAGCCACATGACCTGGGCATCAGTGAGTCATCCATGAACTCCTCTGTATACCAAAGTATTCAAGAATCAAATGTGAGGTCATCTGCCTGCCAGCTAAAGCTTAGCTGCAATTGGGTCTTGCAGGAGGACGAAGATCCCAAGCACACCAGAAAATCTACTATGAAATGGCTGAAAAAGAAAAGTATCAAAAGGGTTGCAATGGTCAAGTCAAAGTCCAAACCTCAACCTGATTGAACCGTTGTGGCAGGAACTTAAAAGAGCTGCATAAACAAATTCCCCCAAACATCAATGATCTGAAGCAACGTTGTAAAGAAACATGGGCCAAGATTAATCCACAGTGATGTGATAGACAAGGAACAATCACTTGAAGTTATTTCTGTTAAAGGTGGTTCTACAGGCTATACATATTATCCAACAAAAAGCATCACCATATCATATAGCCCTAAATCACACTACAAACCCTTTCACTTTATGTGCAGGGGACTCAGACTCCAAGGAAAATTCTTTGGCTGTATAAGCTATTGTTGTAACCACTTTACCTCCTCAGTAAACCTTAGCTACTTTACTGCTACTCTTTCAATGTTTGAAGAAAAAAGCCTTAATGCCAGGAGAGGACTACATGAATTCAGCCAAATTTTGACAGGGTCCTGTTGGGGCTGGCAAAATTCCAGCAACAAATAAGAACGCTGGGTTTGACGAACAAAACTTGTAGTGTGACAATCAAAAGAACATCAGTGCGGCACCTGGGATGCCCGACAACATCCTGATGAAAAGTCTAGCATGTCAGACTTTTTTTGTTCATTCAAAAAAAGTTAGTTTAGTTAGTATAACAAATCCTACATGTTCAATTATAGCCATGACTGAGCATGTGTTGAACCTCCTACCTGAAAACACACAAGAATAGGAAAGTTTGGTCGGCATCACCCCTGTAGTAAAAGAGCAGTGGATAAGGGTCTGGGTTACTGATCAGAAGGTCGGATTCTCAATCCTCAGTACCACCAAGCTGCAAATACGATAAAAATGTAAGTCGTGCTGGATACGGACCTCTTCCTAATTGCATAAATGTTGTAGTGATGCCAGTCTCCTGACCAAGACATGACAAGAACTTATGTTGCTATGACTGCTTAATCTGACATGGTGACTATTGCAAAAAAAGACAAAAATATGGGCTAGTGGGTATGTGTTACACAGAATTCCTCGCTATGGCTGTGTCATTCCGGCACATATTGCCATTGTCATGCCAGCAGTATCGTCGCTACAAACCCGAAGGTAACTAACCTTACTCAGTCACTTTGCTATACCACTTAATGCTACTATGGTCGCGGGGAAGCTGGAGCCCATCTCAGCCGACTCTGGTTGATCTTTTAGGGTATTCTCAATATAAATTTTTACATAATACAGGAAATGTTATAGGGGAAATGTCCTTAAATATGAAGAACAAATTTTATAACAGGGGACTTTAACTTTTTTGTCCTTGTGGCTTTTGTTATATTTTGTTGTATAAAGATTGATGTGAAAAGGCACTTTTGTGAAAAACAAAGTTATCACCACTATGAAAAAATTAAAGGTTACAATTCAATACTTTACCACCACCACCACCACCACCATCATCATAAGAAACCCTTCTTGCTACCTGCTGGTTGAAGTTTAGCTTTAGGGTCATTCCACGCCATCTCAACCAATAATCATATAACCTCCATACTGACCAGCTCAGAATTTGCTGGAAAAAATATTTCGGCGTGTGCGTGTAGAATACATTTCTAATCAATAAAATTCCAAGTGGTTCCAAAGTTATGGTCCTTCTAAAGTTGGACGTTTTGCCCCCTTTTGAAACAATGTCTGATTGACCATAACTTTGAATCTAGACAACATAGAAATCTGAAACAATCTAATTTTGGCCCTAACTTTTAGAGTCTGCAGAGACCTGCTTCATTTTAAGTTTATGGTCCATCAAAAACCAAACTTTTCTGTTCTGGAAAATGATTTTCCATATCTCGATGATAAAATGGATGCATGGATGTGTAGAAACATGTATACTCAACAAAAATATAAAGGCAACACTTTTTTTTTTGTCCCCATTTTTCATGAGCTGAACTCAAAAGATCTAAAACTTTTTCCATGTATACAAAAGGCTTATTTCTCTCAAATATTGTTCACAAATCTGTCTAAATCTGTGTTAGTGGGCACTTCTCCTTTGCCGAGATAATCTATCCACCTCGCAGGTGTGGCATATCTAGATGCTGATTAGAATGCATGAATATTGCACAGGTGTGCCCTAATTCCACAATAAAAGGCCACTCGATGCCCGCGGTGGGTCAGAAAACCAGTCAGAATCTGGTGTGACCACCATTTGCCTCTCGCAGTGCAACACATCTCCTTCGATGAAGAGAGCACCTCTCCAACTTGCCAGACACCATCGAATTTGAGCATTTGCCAACTGAAGTCGGTTACGATGATGAACTGCAGTCAGGTCAAGACCCCGATGAGGATGACGAGCATGAAGATGAGCTTCCCTGAGACAGTTTTTGACAGTTTATGCAGAAATTCTTTGATTATGCAAAGCGATTGTTGCAGCAGCTGTCCGGGTGTGCTGGTCTCAGACGATCTTAGAGGTGAAGCTGCTGGATGTGGAGGTCCTGGGCTGGGGTGGTTACATGTGGTCTGCGGTTGTGAGGCCGGTTGGATGTACTGCCAAATTCTCTGAAACCCCTTTGGAGACAGCTTATGGTAGAGAAATGAATTCATGGGCAACAGCTCTGGTGGACATTCCTGCAGTCAGCATGCCAACTGCACGTTTGACACCCCCGCTCTACAGAATGTGATGCCTGACTGTGTAGATAGTTTCATAGAGATATAATATTTTCACCACATAATGATACATATCTTGGTGATGAGTAGTGCAAATCTTAATGACTCGACTCCTTCCAAACTCAGCTGAGGTTAAAAGTTTCAAACTTCTATGATGTATAGACTTAAAGTTATGGTCTATCAAAAACTGTTCCAGATCGATATCGTCATCCAAGAAGTCCAAAAGGGAGCCAAAAGTCCAAATTTGAAAGGACCATAATTTTGGAACCACCTGGAATTTTCCCCTGAAATTTTGGAATAGCACTCTTCACCTAGGCATTTCTAAATAAGAATCTTCCCAGCAAATTCTGAGATGGTAGACATGGGGCAACTGATTGAGTTGACAGGGAATAACCCTTTAGTACATATGTTGTTATTGGGTTGCTGTTAAACATAACCAACTGTTTCCAGTAGTATAAAACCAAAGCGAACAACAGTTCGAAAACTTGAACATATGATATGCGTTTGCTGGCCTGAGGCATGTCTACCACCGCAGTCTATTTTCATAGTCGATATTTGCACAAAACAGCCCTGGGAAGTTTGAATTAGGTGTTTACCTTCAACTGAGCCACCCCTCTAACTACTCCTCTAACTACACCTTAACTACCCTTTAAATACTACCTCTAAACTATCCCTTACCTTCCTTCTAACTACCCCTTACCTTGCCCTCTAACTGCCTCTTAACTATCCATTACCTACCCTCAAACTATCCCAACCACCTCTTAACGATCTCTTACCTTCCCCCAAACTACCCTTTTAACAATCTCTTACCTTCCCCTAACTACCCCTCTAAACTACCTTTTAAGTATCCATCTAACCACCTTTTAACTCTCTTACCTTCCCCTAACTACCCCTCTAAACTACCTCTTAAGTATCCATCTAACCACCTCTTAACTATCCCTTACCTTCCCCCTAACCACCCTAAAAAATATATCCCTCTACCATTTAAATACCCTTTTAACTCCCCCTCTAACCACCCCTTAACTATCTCTTACCTTCCCCTAACTACCCCTTAAGAATCCTCTAACCACCCCTTAACTATCTCTAACCTTCCCCTAACCACCCCTTAACTATCTCTAACCTGCCCCTAACTACCCCTCTAAACTACCTTTTAAGTATCCATCTAACCACCTCTTAACTATCTCTTACCTTCCCCTAACTATCTCTTACCTTCCCCTAACTACCCATCTAACCACCCCTTAACTATCTC
>JBCNYH010000010.1:2949789-2971974 GCA_039654325.1 Tandanus tandanus
GGACTCCGAGGCTGCATGCTTGCACGCTGTTAACAAACCTGTGAGACCAATTTCTGACGTAGCAGATCACGTCACCATATTTGCTGCGTTTTGGAGAGCTAATGCTGCTCGCTCAAAAAAACTGGATATTTTCTTTGTTATCTACATACTTTCTTGTTCTAAAGATTTCAACATGCCTAGCAGGTAGGATTTAACATATTTAAGCATACTCATATCCTATGTAAGACTGGACCTTTAAGTGCCAGGTTATTGACGAGCAGAAAAAGAGTTCTAAGTAAGTTCTTGCTTGCACATTGTATGTAAAAGGTTTCAAGTGAGTAAAAATCAGCCCTTATTTTCTTTTACCAGTAGATGGTGCAGTTTGTTTACTCATCTGTGCCAGGTCTATTGCCTGTAGGGTATTATTTAAGACCAGCATTGCATATATGCTTCTTGGAGCCCTTTTACTGTGCACATAAATTATGGAATAATTAGAATAACACAATGCAGTGTCTGGGCTGGAAAGTGGGGCCTGTTTAATGGGTAATTTGAGTATATTTTTGAATAGCTTTTTGAATAGTATAGTGTTTTTTAAAAGCTTGTGGAATGCAGTAACTTTGCTGTGATGTTACAGGCTGTACAACTCTTGAAAAAGGGAGGTGTGTTGGTGTATAGTACCTGCACTGTAACACTCACTGAGAATGAAGAGCAGGTAGCCTGGGCATTGAAAACATTCCCATGTTTAACTCTGGAGCCACAGGTAAGTACATGAACTCAAGTTCCAGTTAAGTGTTTCTAATCGATCATACCAAGTACTACAAAAAATACCGTAGTAGAATCGATCAGCATGAAACAAATCTGGCCATAGTCCAGTGATTGTTTTTTAAAATGAACTCATAGCAGCTTTGATAGAATTTATGATAAATGTTTCTCCCGAAGGCAGCTCATTAAGGAAGGAAATTTGCCACAGACTGTTATAGATTTTTTAAAAGAAGTGTAATTTATCTGCTCTCGTCTGATTAGTGAAGTGTTGGCATTGATTGTTTAAAAAAGAGGAAAAGTTGGATAATTGGACAGAGAAGCATGCATTTATTCTCCTCCTCAGGTCCAAAACTAATGTTTCATCGATTCAAGGATCACTATGAAACAAAACATATCCAATTTAAAGTCATGTCTCTTGAAATACTTATTAATGGTAAACAAATATGTTTTTTTAACTGGACTTTCACGATTGGATACTGTGAATACAGTTGAAGCTGGACCTTGTTGTATACTTCTGCTTTGTAAGCCATTGTCCAACTGAATAATGTCTGTATACAGCACCTGAATGAGGAAAGATTTGATCATTTATCTACACTGATAAAATGCACTGTAATCCATGTCCCACAGTATTTAGATAAAACCTGTGTATTGCATATCACTAATGTTAATGCAATTACAATGGATATATAAACACTATACACCCTATTAAAATGCCAGGGTTTTGTGATGGAAAATAAACAAAACAAATAGTTTCAGAATTTTTACTCCTTTAATGGGGCTGATAATCTGTACAATTGGATTCAATTGTTTTAAAATCAAACTGAAATCTTTTGGGTGAAAAAACTAACTAACTAAAATAATAATGATACATAAGTGTGAACACCCTCTTATACTTCAGGGTGTGGTTCTGTTCAGAATTAACCAATCACCTATGATTAAAATGCTAAATAGTCGTCACAAAAGAATTTCCAAGGCATTACATATAACATGGAACACAGTGAAGACAGTCATCGATAGTGGAGAAAATATGGCGCAATACAAAGGACCTAACATCTCTCAAAAATCGGTAGAATGACAAGATGAAAACTGGTCTGGGAGACTGGCAAGTGGTCTACAGTAACATCAAAGGAGCTGTGCAAATTTCTCGCAAGTACTGGAGGTGATTTGTGTCCAGAAGATATGTTTAGTGCAATAACAACATTGCACATTAAAAAAGGATCACCACAACATTGGTGAAGCATGGTGGTGTACGCATCATGCTTTGGGCCTGATTGTCTTCATCTGGTTTAGTCCGGCTGGAGGGAATTATATTGCAGTTTCAAATATCAGTCAATTTGGGCACAAAACCTTCAGGTCTTTCTTAAAAAGCTGAAGATGAAGAGGAATTTCATCTTTCAGCACAATAAGGACCCAAATCATAGTGCCAAAACAACATAGGAATGTCTTCACCAGAAGATTATAGTTTTTCATCGGGCTTGCCGAAGCCCAGACCTGAATCCAAAAGAATATCTGAGGGGTGACCTGAATAGTGCTGTGCAAAGGCGATGTCCTCATAATCCAAATTTTGAGCAAAGATTATCATGCTGATCGACTCCTACCAAAAAATACTGAATGCTTTCATAAAATCAAAAGGTGCCAGTATTAGTTTCCTGGCAGAGGCAGCTTGATTTTCAAAAACAGCCTCACAGCATCATAGAACCACCACCATTTTACAGTTGGATTAAGGTTCTTTCATTGCAGCTGTCCTTCATTTTACACTAAACCCATTGTTATTGTTTATTGCAGAAAATGTCAGTTTTTATTTCATCAGAACGTAGAATGTGGTTCCAACCAAATTTGTAGTAAATCTAAATGTTTAGATTTGTGGTTAAGTGAGAGCAAAGGCATTTTTTGGCACACCATCCAAATCATCTTTTGGCATTGAGGTCAGTTCTGATGGTGGTTTAGGAGACTTAGTACACCCCAAGATTAGATTTTTTCTTGTAATTCATGAACAATGATCCTTGGGGATTTTTTTTTTTGCGTCTCTTACCATCATCTTCACTGTACTTGGGTCCTCTTCCCGGCAAGTTTGTAACAGGTCCAGTTGATGTCCACTTTTTAATTATTGCCCTAACTGTAGAAATGGGCATTTTCAGGAAGTACCTTTTTTCATACCCACTGCCTGACTTATAAAGGACAGCTTACTTTTTCCTTCTTTGGTTTGTGTATTTTCTTATCTTTTCCATGTTGATGGATGACTAAGAGAACTGTGGTACCTGAGTCACCTTACATTTGTACCCAAGTTTATCAGGAAGTCATGTATTACAGCTTAAGAGTTCCTCTCTGATCACTCTGATCAACTTAAAGTGTGCAATTTAAATGGGAAACATATTTCATTTATGTTGTGTTCACTAAAAGTTAATACAGGGTGTCCCAAAAGTCACTATACCCTTTTAATAATACCTAAAAATTACACACGAAACTGAGTGTATTCATATTATTAATATCAACAAAGGACTCATTGCAGTTTTACTTGCTAGACTTGCCATCACATTCATGTTCTTGAAGACTAGCTGTGTACCTCCACATGAGCGGCTCCTTTTTCGACAACCTTCAGCCACCTGCAGATCGTGCAGATTCTTTTCTCAAGTTCAGCAGTTGTGTCAGTTAACCCGGCAAGAGAGATGAAAGATAGACTCGTTGAGTACCAGTGCAGGCCTCCGGATGAACTTCCCCTGGCTTTGCACAAACGCCTACTCCAGTTCTTGTTTTTATCAGTGGTGGTAGTAGCAGGCCTTCCTTTGCGAGGTTTGTTAAGAACAGATCCTGTTTCAAGAAACCTGCTATGGATAGCGTAAATTGCTACGTGCTAGAGCAGTGTGACGGCCATAAAGCTTCTTAAACTTGCACTGAACTGCAGTCGAGGACTGAAAAACTTCTTGCCAGGCAGCAATTTTGCAACACTGCTCCGACATCAATTGGTGAGCCATGTGCAAGGGAACGATATACTTACAAAAACAAAGCCCAATATGTCAAATGCTGATGTATTCACGTCTCCCTGAATGATACCTGAAACGAAATAGGAAAAAGAAAGTGTATAGTGACTTGTGGGACACCCTGTACTATAAAAATAACTTTTTTATTAAAAAAACTTTTCAGCAGCAGTGTAACATAAATACCTGCTACTCTTTCGAAAAGGGTAGGCTGCATTGCCGTCAGCATGTTTCTGCCCTGCGATGGCCTGGCGAGCTGTCCAGGGTGTACTCTGCCCTCGCCCAGAGTCAGATGAAATGGGTGACAGCAGTGACAACCCGGTGACAGCGGGGCTTGAACCCCCGACCTTTGGCTCAGTAATCCAGCACCCTACCACAAGATATTTTTTTTCATAAATTGGTTAAGTAATGGGGCAGCACATTGTTAACACTGTTGACTCACAGCAAGAAATCTGCATTGAAACCTGCCGGTTGACCTTTCTGTGTGTTTTCACGTTCTCTTTATGCCTGCATACATCCCTCCAGGTACTTTGATTTCCTTCCTCAGCACAAGGGCATGTGAATTAGGCCAACTGGCTACAGTAAATTGGCCATAGGTGTGAATGTGAATACAAATGGTTGTTTGTCTCTGTGTTAGCCCACAATAGATTGGCGAACTCTCTCCTGAAGAGAGCTGAGATCTCCCCAGCTGGCATTGGCTCCAGTTTTTCCTGATGGAGAAGCAGTATTATAGATGGATGGATGAATGGATGTTGCGTGTGTTGCCTAAATATAAAAATATAAGTAAAGTTAAAGGGGTAGGCTTAAAATATACTTTTGCATCAACCTACGCCCTTACAGAGACAGTATATTGCAGAGAGACATCTCTCCCACCCAGAGTGCATTGCCAATTTTAGCCGCTTGCTATGGATGACTGTTACATCTGGGGGATTGAAATGTAATGTAATGTGACGGATCTGTCGTGCCGTCTAGGGCCCCGCTCAAGTGCTAAAAGCAGTAGTATAAACTTTAGTTTAGTTTTAGTTTAGTTTATTTTGCACAAAAAGAATAAAAACATGGTAAATACAAGTAACAATATCACATACAGTGCAGGAAGAGACAAAAAACTCAAAAGAGCTTATAAGATGCCTCCACCCATAATATTAAAATACATCAAAATTTTAAGTATAAACAAATAGACAGGAAAATGTATTTTAACAATTCAAATTGAAAATAAAATATACAATAACTACAAACCACAGCAAAAGTTACAGCATCTTTTATAACATTTGATTGAAATACATGTTTTACTTAAATGTGAATATCGATTCCATGATACGGCTCCTTTATAACTTACTGTAAACTGACCTCTGGAGGTAGAACATTTAGGAAGTTTTAGATGAGAAATTTGGCGAGTTAAATAAGAGTGAACCTCTGCATTATTTACCTGGTATGTTCTTTTCTTTTAATCCCTTATATACAAAAAGACATATTTTTATAGAGTTTAAAAAAGAGATTAAATATTTTAGATAAATCCAATTATTTATTATAATAATTGGTTATATAATTATAATAATAATAATAATTGTAATATTTTCCCCCACTAAAAATCATAAAAGTAGATTTCTTTAAAATTTAAAGATAATTTGTTTAATTTAAAACATTTCACATAATCGTTTAGACCAGAATTAGCATCTTTAAACAGTGATCTGAAATTTGAACGAGAGAGAACCAGAGTCGTATCATCAGCAAACATTGGTGAAAGAATTTTTGAAATATTAAACATATCAATATGTATGAGAAATCATAATGGACCCTTGACGGAGCCCACAGATTAATCTAGCTTTATTTGAATGGCAATCATTTACACAAACAAACTGGGCTCTGTTAGAAAGATAATTACTTAGCCATTTATACGATACATTAATATCCTGAAAACCATACTTAAATAACTTTTTAAGTAAAACATGATGATTAACTGTATCAAAAGCTTTTGAAAAATCAAAAAAAAAAAAAAATAAAATACTACAAGCAAATAAATGATTGTGAAGTACAGAGGTAATGTTGTTAATAAGATAAAGTAGGGCCATATCAGTGGAATGATTTCCACTAAAAATATGCGGATGCTTATAAAGAATTGAATTTGATTCTAAATGAGACAAAATCCTTTTGTAAACAAGTTTTTCCAGAATTTTTTGAAAAGCAGGGCAAGATAGAAATAGGTATATAATTATAAAAAGTACTAGGATTATCTGATGTGTATAGTGGAACTTTAGCAACTTTTAGATCATCAGGTATAACTCCTGTTGTCAAAGAAAAGGAGCAAATAACTTTAGGGTTGCCTAGCTCATAATTTCGCTTGCTTCTGGTTTAATGAAAATATAGTCAGGGCTTTGACCTGTGAACAGCGTCAATACAATGTGCTGTGCTAACATATTTGGAGAAAATTAACTCTTGATAGATTTTCCTCACCCACAAATAAAGTGTGATCTTTTTCTTATCCCAGGAGCCACACCTTGGATCACAGGGCATGCCTGGAACTGAATTGTCACATGACCAGCGGAGACTGCTGCAGAGGTTCTGCCCAGAATTATCATGGCACGGGACTACTGACAGTCACACCTCTAAGGACCTCCTGCTAAAAGCCAACACAGACACTATTGGATTTTTTATTGCAAAATTTAGCAAGAGATAACGCATGCTCAGTCTAACACGTGCTCATGGAACAGCTCAAGGGGGCAGATGGAAAAGAGTATCAGGGAGGGAAGAGTGAAACGACTGCATGAATGGATGGGAGAGAAGGGGTGGTGCCATACGTAGTTCTGCTTTCGTTGCCATAACAACAGTGACGCAATGGTTGCTATGGTGATGGCTGGGTTTGCATGACCATTGGACTGTGACCAGGAAGCAGCATGCAGCCAAAGGACACGATGGTATTGACAGTCCCTCGCACATAGAGCAAATGACTGGCAGCTGAATTTGTTCATCAACAGATGTGAGCACTGTACATCTTTTTTAATGGCGCAGGGGAGCAGAAGATTTTTATTAAAATAATGAAAGAATATTAAGAAAGTGGACACATGGAAATAAACACCATTTAATGAACAAAAAATTTAGCAGTGAGCACATTGACTTAAATATGGTTATTTTTGATAGTTACTCATGCAGATGATACTAAAACAGTGATTTAGATGTCAATCAAATAAAGAAATGATATTTAAATGATCTCTTGTCTAAAGAATTATACACCCAGAGGAAAGCCATTTGAGTCCATCATTCTATATAGCTGACGTGTCTTTATGACTCATTGCCTAATGTTGGGGTGTCTATTTAAGTAGATGAATCCTTATTTAGAAGGAAGTTCTTTGTAAGGATTGCTCAGGACTTATAGATGATAGAGCACCAAAGTATTAAAACAGCCTGCAAGTGTGAATGTGGGGTGTCTGGAACCATTTCTGCATCCAAATTTAGTCTTCAGCACCATCACTGCTGCCGTTATGACGACTTAAAGTGCCTGCCTCACCACCTGGGAGATTTTTTAGCATCCTATTTATAGTGACCAGTCAGAAGCATTTCATCATTCCTCTTTGCGGGAATGCACACATACTTTTTGGATGAATCTTAGGAGAAGGTATTCACCATATACAGGCAATAGGTAACAAGTCTTGGACTAAAAATGTTCAACAGATTTCATCCATACAGATATTAAAACAGGGAAATCATGATGGAGAATAATGTAGTTTATTTTAGGGGCACAGCTGAGATGAGATTGAGAGCAATAGAGCAGTTAGATTAGATTGAGTATGTGTATGTGAACACAGTTAAAGCCGAGGCATGTGCTTTACTCTAGTTTACTCATATATCAATGAGACCAGTGAAAGTGCATGGCTACATGTGCACAAAATACAAGCTTATGGAACTGCAGACTGGCACTGGCAGACCACTGGCAGGTGAAGAGAATAACTGAATATCCCATTACAATAGCACCTTTCAAACAGTAGGATGTATTAGGGAGCAAGTGAAATTAGTTTTCAAAGTCGATGTGTTGGAAGCAGAAAAAATGGGCAAGTGTAAGGATGCAGATGAGTGAACTGACATGACACAAGGGTCATGGGTGCCTAATGTTTAGGGGGTGAAGACTAGCACATCTGGTCCAAGCCAACAGAAGAGCTAATGTGCTGGCTATGATGGTGGTAAAGCACAGTGCATTGCAGTTTGCAGTATATGGCGCTGTTTCCGTAGAGCGGTCAGGGTGCCCATGCTGACTTCTGTCCATCAATAAAAGTGCAGAATTGGACCATTGGACCAAAAGGTGTCTTGTTTTGATGAATCGTGTTTTCTTTCACATCATGGGGATGGCTGCGTACATGCATCACTTACCTGTGGAAGAGACAGCACCACGACACATTAGAGGGAGAAGGTAAGCTGGTGGATGTGATGCTGGGCAATGTCTGCTATGTCTCTGTGAGTCCTGGCATTCATATGGATATTATGGTATGTGGACACATGCCGCCTTCCTAAACATTGTTGCAGGCCCTTTTGAGCACCCTTTTGTGGCAGTGGTATTCCCTAAATGCACTAGGCTCTTTCAGCAGAATAATTCACCCTGCCACACAATTCCACAAATTGTTTAGGAAAGGTTTGTAGAACAAAAGTTCAAGGTGTTGACTTGGCCTCCAAATTCACAAATCTAAATATGATTCGGCATTTAAGGGATGTACTGGACAAACAAGTTCAATTCATGGAGGCCTTGCTTTGCAACTGAAGCTGGACTTGTCTTGGCATTAGATAGCACACTTGCGAGGTCTTGTGGGATCCATGCCTTGATGGATTAGAACTGATTGGGTATCAAGAGGGAGACCTACAGGGCATTAGGCAGGTGGTTTTAATGCTATGGCTGCTCAGTGTGTATATGTATAGTGCATGCATATGGGATCATCACTAATTCATCCCAGTGCATTGGCATAAAATTTCACAATGTCATTGTCCACATGTAAAAAAAAAAAAACTAAACAAAACAAGGTGCACCGGATATAATTTGGGATGCACAGTATGTACACTGCCTGGCCATAAAAAGTCCAACACACAAATATTTTGTTTATTTTAGCTTTGATTACAGCACGCACCTTGTACAACATCAGAACATTTATTTTTGTTCAGAATTGCAATCATTTATATCCAAGATCTTGCACTGACAATAAGCCTGCACTTTACGCCCTTGCCATCAAACACAAAGTCTATTGATGGGATAACCTGGTCATTCAGTGCATTCAGATCGTCAGCTGACTTTATTTTATTGCCAAATAATATTACTGTGCCTCAACCTGGACAACCGATACATCCAAAAATTATGCAATTTCTTTTAGAGGCTTGAAGCATGACCACTATGCATGATGGGTACATTGCTTAATCTGCTTCTCTTCTTAACCTGATGCACCCATGACTCTGGAATATGGTAAAGTTTTGACCCATCAGAAGACAAGACCTTTTTTTACATTTCTCAGGAATCCAATCTTTCTGCTCCCTAACCTTGAAAATTGTAAAAAATAAAAATTAAAAAAAAAAGGAAAAGAAATCCGATTCACTAACAAGTAGTTATAGCCGATTCTCATTGCATTGTGCATGTGAAAATGCTCTTACTCTCACTATTGAACATAGCTGTACATTCTACTGTCCAATCACATTGAGGTTTTATTCCATCCACAGTTCTTCCGTGAAGTTGACCGGTCACCATTATCGTTTATTATTTCATCAATCTTCTTAGGGATTTTTTTTTGTTGCAGGTCAATAATTGAACCTTTTGAAGAGTAGTGACATCTTTTCCACAGCCATGGGATATGTCTTATGGCATAGTTGCTGCTTATGAAATAAGAAGCTACTCACTGCATCAGTTAGTGTTAAAATATATGTCAACTAAAACAATATGTATATTGTTAAAACACACAAATCCAGTGAGGCAATCATATGGTAGCCGCATGATGACTAAATTATGCAGAATTCCATTAAGAGCTTTCGTTAATGCATTTTAATGGTTAAAACATAACTTCTGTAACTTTGATGGTTGTTGGTGTCAGATGGGCTGGATTCTATATTTCATAAATTGATGATCTTGGATTTTCACACTCAACATTCTCTATAGTTTAGCCAGAATGGTGCACCAACCAGATCCTTGCAACGGAATCCCCATAGCACAAAGAGAGAATGGTTGTTATAACAGCAAAGGGTGGACTAAATATGTGAATGTGATGGTGAGGTTCTATTTTCCCATTCATGCTTTCGACATTTTTTTCCACTCATGCAACTTTTGACATGTTGGCATTACCCGCTAAGTCCTTTAAGCCTTTAGGTCATGCTCCCTGCACCTAAGTTCAAAATGATACAAGAAATCTTAATTTAGGTAAAATAAATTGGACAAAGTTAAACACAATGTTAAAGGTATGCCAGCTGCCAAGAATGCAAAGCAATATGGTGTTTAGCCTCATTGTGGCACTTGATTTATTACAGCCCTCAGAGATGTGCAGCTGAAACAGGATATAAGTCCATGGCAGAATGCACTTTGAGTACATTTACCCATGAAATGTGGTTTTAATCCAACTGAAACACTCGACTCCGTTCAGCATGTTTGAGGCACAGATTTACGTCTAGAGGAAAATTGGTAGAGGATTTTTTTTCTTGTGCACATGGCAGAATTGAGCCCATCATTAATAAGGAAACATGGTATGATTATATTGTCCAAGAGAGAGACATACTGTATTTTGCTTTATTAGGTGCATAAAGAGAGCATTTTGTCTTGGATGGCTTGATGTTCGTGGTCCACATAACTACTATTGAATTTTTTCCCCCCGGTGTCCCAAGTTTTACTTTAGCAGTTTTTGTTAGAATATTCTGTGTTGACATGGCCAAAAAGGTGTGTAATTAGAACACTCAATAATGAAACTTCAGAAAAACGTTATTTTACCAAGAATCAATATTTTATCAAAACAATATAACCCCAGATACAGTGGTTAGCACGTCCGCCTCACAGCAAGAAAGTCCTGGGTTCGATTCCCGGACATGGGCGTTTCTGTGTGGAGTTTGCATGTTCTCCCTGTGCTTACGTGGGTTTAATCTGGGTACTCCATTTTTCTCTCACAGTACAAAAACATGCACTTTAGGCTAATTGGCTGTTCCAGTTTGCCCCTAGGTGTAAGTGTGAATGGTTGTATGTGTGTTGGCCCTGCAATGGTCTGGCGAGCTGTTCAGGGTGTGCCCCGCCTTCGCCCAGAGTCGACTGATAGGCGTCAGCCTCCCTGCGACCCATATGATGAAACGGCTTAGAAAATTAATATAACCCCGAGGGAAGCTAATTACCTGCAGAAATTATGTTTCTGATGTAAAGATGATAAAGTCTTTCAGCAACTTTGTTAAGCGGATCATTTTAGATCTTTAATTCATTTTCTCTCTATTTAAAGAGCAGTCAGAATGCATTCATATGTAGATGCTAAATAATTAAAAAGAAACAAACAAAAGTTTGCCTCCATTATTCATGCCATATGAAATCAATAATTACTCATATTTATTGTTTAATATTCACGTGTCCACACGCTGATAAGAACAAGTATGCATGATACCTATATCTTATTTACAATAATATAGTCACCTTTAAAAACACAGTCTTTACAAAGGAGGCATAGTAACAGAGAGCCAAAAGTCCAGAGGGCAGGTTAGCAGCACATGGTGTATATGTATACATGTGTGAAGTGTGACAGGCCCAGAATTAGCATTATTAGCTTCATAATTTTCTAGTAATTTACTATTTCATTCTCTATTGCTACACATTTATTCTTTGCATTGAGCCTGAACCTAAAGTGAACTCGAACACCAGATGAGATGAGACCAAAACAGAAATTTGACCCCATGTGTCATCTACACCAGTGGTGTTTGTGGCATTTAAAGAAACTTGATTACTGGACTAGATGATACTTTGATTACTCAGTCCTGGCAGCCTGGCAGCCTAAATGTAGAAAAAGAACTATAGCCACAGATATTGGCAGTTCATAGGCACAACACTACAATCTCTGTATGGACAAGTAACCCATAATTTCTCAAAATGTGCACTATAATAATATTTAGAATGATAGACACATATCCAGGAGGGTGTACAATGTACCTACCTTTATATTTTAAATAGTTTGTTTCTTCCATTAATTTATAACAACATTGCCAAAATTCTATGTGTTGCATGATAGAACATTACAGTACATATTTTCTCAGTATTAAAGGAGCAGTTTGTAATTATTTAAGCCTTCTTTGATATCAATGAATTGCACTGATGAAGGCTTCTGAGGGGCACTAATGAACCGTCTCTTCCCCTAAGTTACACTGCCTGGCCAAAAAAAAAAAAGTCACGCCTTTAGCCTTGATTACAACTTGGCAGGGCATTGTTGCTCCAGTTGGTCAGATCGAGGCTCAGCAACATTAATGTGGCAGTAAAATGAAGTCAGTTGATGACCTGAATGCAGTGAATCACCAGGTTTTATCACATCAATGAACTTTTTCTTCCGTGATGTCATGGATTTAAAACTGGGGCTCAAATAATGGAAGAGTGGTTCAGGGAGCATGAAGAATCATTTTCACAGATAAACTGGCACCCCAGAGTCCTGACCTTAACCCTAGTGAAAGTCTTCGTGATGTGCTGGAGAAGACTTTATGGAGTGATTAGATTCTCCCGTCATCAATTCAAGATGTTGGTGAAAAATTTACTCAAATCTGGATGGAACTACATGTTGTGATGATACTTAATTTTGTCGAAACGATGCCATGGCGATTCCACACTGTAATCAAGGCTAAAGGTGAATCAACACAATATTAGAGTGCGCAACTTTTTTCCAGGCTGGGCAGTGTAACTCCCACTGTTAAATTGTTTCCATCATAAGCTGTTTTTTAAACTTTGTTCCAGCTTGGGAGAAGGAGCTCATTTCCAGGCTGGAAAAATGTAAAGAGAAGCTTGAAGTAAAAATACTAGCCAAATCAAACAGGTGGCAATATTACACATCACAGCTTTCTTTAAAGTGATATCATTATTATAGGTCTAGAAACATTACATTCAAACATTACAAACTGCACCTTTAAATATTTCCTATTTTTTATTATTTTTTTTACTAATGTTGACCCAGGTTGGCAAAAATTCTGGACCTGAATCAAGCTTTTTGTAAAAGTGTTTTATCTGGTCGATGCAGTCCATGGCTGTATATGTTTGTGTGTTACTGCTCTATATAGGGATCTATTTCCCATTCTGTCTCTTCTTTTTTATCATCTTCTTCAATAGAGTGTTGCCTTTCCCGCTCATGATAGCATTCATATTGTGATCTCTGCTGTCCGTGTTGCTGTCCGTTATGTTCAGTGTGATCGTGCTCTCGCTCCCTTTCCCTTCCTCCCTTTGCATGATGATGATGGTGGTGATGATGGTTATGTTGAACAGGCTGATCCTCTTCTTCCTCCTCCTCTTCCTCCTCCTGTTCCTCCCCCTCTTCCTCATCCTCGTCCTCCTCTTCCTCACCTGTATGGTGTGTATGCAAGTGTGTAAGAGGATCTGAGTGTGTGTGAGTGGTGTGCGGCTCTGCACATGCAGAGTCTCTGCTCTCCAGTGTCTCTTGCCTGGAGAGGGTATGTGTTGTGTGACTGTGATGGTGGTGGTGATGATGGTGATGGTGGTGATTGTGGTGTTCGGTCCGTGTGGATGAAGAGCGGTGGTGGATGTGTGGTGCTCTTCGATCACTTCGTAAAGCTTTCTGTTCTTTAATAGCCTCTTCCTGTGGATCGTCTTCCTCAGGTTGGTCCAGGCTCTCTTGCTTTTGTAGGCGATGATGGTGACGGTTATGGTGGTGGTGATGGTGATGTTCTTCTAGAGGGCTCTTTCTTTCGCCTTGTGACTTTTCGGCCTTTTGGGCGCCCTCCATGCCCTGCATTAGCAAACACATGCACACATACGCATACAGGCATTAGTGAGCCGCATAAAGTAAAGGCATTGCAGATTGAGCATGCAGTTTCAAAGTTTTAATAGAAAGTTGGAAAAATCATTAATAATTAGACACACATAAAATACAGTGCACAACAATCTGGTGCTGGAACCATTCTTTTCATATTTTACAGTGGAAAAGAGCCAAGTCTTAGCTGGCAAGTTGCTGGTCTGGAACCCAGGAACCATTAACACAAGGGGCTTTACAGCAGGGCATGTTTAGAGTAAATTATATGATGATATAAAAATGACAAGATTAATGACATAGATTTTCCAAATTAGGCCCACATCCACACCCACTCCATACTTGATCCCATTTAAAGGTCAACCCAAGACCTTTACAATGGGTGCCCCTGGATCTTGGGCTTTCAAGAGGCTTTGAGTTATGTACATAGAAGAGGAGACCACTGCAAACCACTGCAAAGCAGATCATAATGTTTGAGTCAGCTTTCTCACACTCAGTAATCTCACATTAGTATGCTTATTCTAAGGTGAATTGCCCTTTAACGTTTATCATGTTAACTCATGTGGTTTATTTCATGTTGACTGCTTTAAGCTTCACAACCACTAAAATCAGCTGGATTGTAAAATTTAGGATTGAGTCTGAATGTAAGAACCACTGACACTTTCTTCTTTTACTCTATACACTGGAACACCCACACTCACCATAGACAAAGTTATGCATCTGTAGCCTCCTCAGACTGAACAAAAACCACAGCAGGCAATAAAGAGATCATTATTTTTAGAATCAAATATATACTGACACACACACACACACACACACACACACACACACACAGAGATCAATGCTTTCCATAAGCATTCACCCCTGTTGAATTTGTGTTACATTCTGGAACTGAAATCGATTTAACAGGGATCACATGTCATAAAACAAAATACATGATCCTGATGTTGTGATTGCATAAGTATTCACCACCATTACTATGAAACCCCTGAATTTGTTCTGGTGCAGCCGTTTGCCGTCAGAAAGCACATAATTGGCTAAATTCTCAATACAAATATACCCATTTTTCTATAAGTCCACAGATTGTTCAAGATCACCTGAAGATGGGGTGTCCAGAAACAAACAAATGCACAGTCCTTCCCACCCCCAAACACCCCCCAACATACCACCACTCTCACAGAATTATCATTTACTGAATATAACATAAAGCACTTTTTTGTTGATTCACTACTAGGTTCTAAAAATCTAACTTTAGTCATCAGTTATTAAAAAAAATAAGGTCAACTATTAGATAACATTGGTGTAAACATGCAAAATTACTAACAACTACTAAAACTAAGCACGTGGCATCATCCTACAGTTTACATTTAGGCTGAGCTCAGTTTCAGCATGAGAACCACCACATACATGGTCTGGCAAATAAAAAAAATAAAAAAAATGGTCACACACTTTAATATTTTCTTTAGCATTGATTACAGCATGTAATCACCATGGCAACGTTTCGACAAACTTAAGCAACATCACAACATGTATTTCCATCCAGATTTGAGTTAATTTTTAAGGGAAAATTGAACCACTCCATAAAGTCTTTTCCGGCACATCCTGAAAGAGTTTCAATAGGGTTAAGGCCAGGACTCTGTGGTGCCAGTTCATGTGTGAAAATGAGTCCTTATTTCCACTCTTTCTGTACTTCAGCCCCAGTTTTATCCATTGATGTGATAGCCTGGTCATTGAGTACATTCGGGTCATCAGCTGACTTCATTGTCTTCTGTCTGTCTTCATAATGTTGCTGAGCCTCGACCTGAAGTAACAATGCCATGGTGATTACATAATCAAGGCTAAAGGCAATCCAAGAAAAAAATCAGCGTGCCGGACTTTACTTTTGGCCGGGCAGTGTACCGGAAGTGGACAAAGACATGACATGGCAGATATATATTTCTTTCTACACAGTTGCCCTATGCAACAAAGTGTTGGCAAGAAAAGTAACTTTGAAATTTAATCATAGCTTTTTATCTGCATGCAGCTTTGCATCCATTTCCATACCCATAGCTCTACTTTAAACTCATGAAGCTGTTATTAGTCAGCATAGGGGCGTATTGGTTAACACGCCTGCCTCACAGAAAGAAGGTCCTAGGTTTGAGTCCTGGGGCTCAGCAAGGGCGCTTCTGTGTTCTGTTTGCATGCTCTACCCTGTGCTTGCGTGGGTTTCCTCTGCCTACTCTTTGCTCAGATTTGGCTAAGATAGGCTCCACCCTCCCCATGACCATGATAGGATAAAGCAGTTTGGCAAATAAATGAAGGAAGCTGTCATTGCACAGATTTTCTCTATTGCTTCTTGAGGTACGATTTGGTATTACAAGTTGGACACACCATCCCCCTTTGGGACAAGCTGGTAAGCATGTTAACTTGAGTGGATACCTTTGCCACAAAATACAGTAATTTTTTATCATGTTAAAGCTTTTAAACATTCAAGTAATATTTGAAGCATTTAAACATTTTAAGCTCATTTTTTTTTCTTTTTCTTTCTTTCTTTCTTTCTTTTTTTTTTTTTGCAAATTCTCAGACCGTTTATCTTTAAATTGTCACACAACCTCAATATAAATACACCAGTCCTGTTTCTGGATGAACATCAGAGTCTGGCCATAAAATATCCACAAAAGTTTTATGTCTTGTGGAGTACTGTCAAGTCCTTTATTAAAAATGGAAAGAACATTGCATCGCCTTAGCTCTGGTAAGGACATTAGTCAGAGCATCAGCTCAAGGCCAAGGGAGACTCTGAAGGAGCTGGCAGGATCCACAGCTTAGATGACAGAAGCGGTTCACAAGACAGCCATAGTCCAGACACATCAGACAAAGCTCTTAGGAATCATGCCAAGCCAGACAATATTCACTTTGTACAAAATGCATGTAGGGTGTGCTTCAAAAGGTTCTCTGGTCTAATGTGATAAAAACTGATCTCAAAGCCATAGATTTGGGCAGAAATCCAAAACTGCTTTTCACTTGAAGAACATCCCAACCACGAAGCACTGTGGTGGGAGCATCATGTTGGTACTGGTTGCTTCTCTGACTTTTCCTCTCTTTTTCTGTCACTGAGTTTTGGTGTTTGGACCTCTCTGACTGATCTCCCAATTAATAAATGGCATATTATTAAATCCATTACATTTCCAGTCTATAACATATAAAAAAGGTTCAGTAGTGGCTGAATACTTATGCAAATCACTGTAAACAAATAATTAAGTTTGGCTGTCCCATACAGATATATAATTTTTACAATAATCTTACAGGAATACATCAGTGATTCTCTGAGTAATCACTGATCACTGAGTCACACAAGTGGCCTTTCTTGAATTTTTTTGCCATCTTCTCTTCTACTACAAGACAGACAGGCACAAAATTTGGTCCAGTCTTCTACTACTACTGCTACTACTACTCATACTACTAGTACTACCACTACATCTCAAATGTAAATAAAAGAAAAAGTAAAGATAATAATAAAGTTATTATTTGCACACATAAACGTTCATTCAATATAGTTTTCATTCATCATTGTTTGCTCACATAAAACTTAGTGGGGCAGGAGAGGCGGTACTAAGGTCTGTTGGTAGCTTAACCCCAATGTCAACATCTTGAAGAACTTGATGAGGGGTTTCAGTAAGATTAAGCTACAGCACACACAGATCGAATATCATTGGATGTTCTTGGCACATTCCATTTCATTTCAACCATTGAACTTCCATTTCAACTCAAGTGTGTTTGAGCGTACTTATTGCGCTGTGTGTGGGTGCGTCAGTCAGAAATTATTAATTGTGAGTTATTGGCACCATTTTGTAGCTGATATCCTAACCATTAAAAACGTACCAAGTTTTTTAACATATGTTGCTAATTTTGCAGTATCTAACCAAAACCTGCCAGAAATTTTCAGCCTTTTAACCATGCAACTTTGGAGAAAAGTTTTTAATAATTTCCTTGTTGATAACGACTTTGCTGTGATGGGTCTCATTTGGTGTTGGTTGGGTGCTGCTGCTGTAACAAAGTAATTTCCTTTCAAGGATCAATAAAGTACTATTCTATTCTATACAATTCTAAGTGCTGAGGGAAATGTTCCCGGACCGGGTGATCTTGTTGCGTGCCGATGTTGGGTGGCTGGCCCGTTCCCCTGAATTGTGATTTTTTTTTTTTCTGTGGGGCTACCTAAATCACAAGTGTATACTCATCAACCCCAAACTCTTGAAGTCCTTAAGGTCGCTATTCAGCAGGAGATAGATACCGTTCCCCTAGACATGACCTGTCGAGCCATTCAGAAATCTTTCAGAAATCGCCTCCAAACGTGTATAAACAATGACGGCCAATACTTGAAGAATGTCATCTTTAAAACATGATGTATAAAAACTGTATTAAATTAAGTTTCGTGTGGAATCATGGAAATGGTTTCATGGAAATAATAATTTGATTATCTTTAATGATTTTTTTTTCATTTACCTTTGAAATGTGGAAGGTTTTATTAGATCACCCTGTATTACTAATACTACTAATAGTACAAGCCTGGATCTTAATCTTGAGTCTGTCTGCTTTGATATCATTTTCCTCCTCTTTTGTTTTCTACTGTATAGACCGTCCCAATTTCACCATCTCCCTCCACCCTCCCTCCCACTCCCTCTCCCACCCCTGGCGTCGGTGCAAGAAAACGTTTGGTGAGCACCTGCAGATGCAGACTAGACAGCGGTTCAGTAGTTGCTGATTTGGCGGCAGTGAGTTTTTCTAAGACAGGATTGGCTGAAGTGCAGCTAACCGGGTGTGAGGATTTCCAGTAAGCTTCCAGATAGTCTGCTATGTGCTCGCAGGCGTCTTCTAACTGATTCTCATCCAAGATGATGTCAAAAAGTTCCTGAAGGAAGACATGTAAGGTGGGGCATAAAAGTGAATAATGATTAATGGGATAATAGCAGGAAGGAGGGAGGATTGAGAGAGAGAAGGGGGGGGGGGGGAATCAAAAAAGATAAAGATATAATAGCATGTTAAAGAGTAACAGGAGTAAATTAATTATTTCTGTATTTTTTTTTTTAGTCTATTACTTCTGGTTATATAGAATAGGTTACATAACTGGCTACTATTAGAGCAGCATATAAACTTTTCAGATAACTTGGGAGAAGTGTATTATCTGTTTTGGAGTCTGAAACTTTTAGAATGTGTGTCAAAAATAAGGTGACCTAGTTAGGAATTTTACAGATTCATTGAGTATAAATTTGAAGACAAAAAGGGAATTAAAAATTCTCAAAGGCTGTAACATACATAGGGCTTAAACTAAAACAAGAACATTTTAGACTATCCCCTGACATACTCTAGGGGTGCTAGAGATAAAAATAGCATATTTTGGCCTGGGAAAACCCTTCACATCAACTTTTTAAAACTATATATAGTTGTGAGAATCATAGCCTTTCCTTTTTTCATGCATCTCAACCAGAATTAGTTATTAAGTCTTCATTTATAAAGTGTATTTACCCTTAAAACAAGAGGAGAAATTGCATTTGTTGCACCGCCTTTAGCCTTGATTAAAGCACATAATGGGCCTAATGGTTAAAGAAACGGCTTTGGGACCGAAAAGTCGCTGGTTCAATTCCCGAATCAGCAGGAAAAATGTGTGGCGGTAGGGGAGTTAGCTGCACCTTCCCTTCCTCCACCTTCATGGCTGAAGTGCCCTTGAGCAAGCCCCAACTGCTCTCCGGGTGATTCAATGTGTGTGGCAGCCCACTGCTCCGACTGTCCGACTGCACTGTGTGTGTGCTCACTGTTTACATGAGTGTGTGCTCACTTTGGATGGGTTAAAGGCAGAGGCAATAATATTCCTTGTGGGATTAATACAGTATAGCAAAATAAATAAATAATTGCCATGACATTGTTTCGACAAAATTAAGCAACATCACAACATTTATTTCCATCCATCTTGAACTAATGACAGGAAAAAATAACCAACCCATAAAGTCTTCTCTAACATGTCCCAAAGATTTTCAGTAGGGTTAAGGTTAGGACTTTGGGGTGCCAGTTCAACTGTGAAAATTATTCCTCATGCTCCCTGAACCACTCTTTCACTATTTGAGCCCAAGTATTACATCCGTGCCATTAGGACATTCAGTACATTCAGGTCATCAGCTGACTTCATTTTATTGACATATTAATGTTGCTGAGCCTGGACCTGACCAACTGAAGCAACGATACCATGGAGATTATGCGCTCTAATCAAGGTTAAAGGCGATCCAACAAAATATCAGAGTACAGGACTTTCTTTTTGGCCAGGCAGTGTACATTTATGGCCTTTTAACCCTGAGGTATAAAAGCATTGGCAGTACTACCCAATTACTGACTGAAAACTCTTATTTAGCCTAACAGGAAAAAAAAGACCAAAAATGGATGTCTATGGGATCATGAAAAAGATAAAGCCTGTTGGGCTTTGACACCTGAGCCTAGTGGCTCATCAGAGCCAGAGCTTATCCCAGTTTCTGTAGTGTGAAGCTACTTAGGAGTTGAACTCCTCCAGGATGGAACACTAATCCATTGCAGGTTACCCTCCCAGCATTTTTACTGGTACCCTTTTTTACTGCTGGGTGGACAGAGGCACACTTGTGGTTGAGACTTTGCCCATGGGTCTAGCACGGTGGGGTCTAACCAGGATTTGAACCCACAACCTCTTGATCATGAGCCCAGCACCCTAACCACTATTCCACCAGCCGTGGGTATCATGAGAATAATAATAATAATAATAATAATAATAATAATAATAATAATAATAATAATAATAATAATAATAATAATAATAATAAAAAAACAACAACCCTGAGAGGGCCAAGTAGACTCCTCACAAATAAATTGTATTTTATTACATACTACTTTTACATGAACCATTAAAGCTTAAATTAATTAATGTTTTAGTAGCCTCAAATCGAAATAAATTGTCAAAACAATTCTGTATTTTTACAACATGTCCATACTCACTGCAGGACACTGAGCCAGTTTGTCTGCTGCCACCATCTGCACATTGAGGTGTTTGGCCTGAGACTTTCCTCTAGATTTTATTAATCTCTGTAACACCTGAAGACACACAATCAAAATATTAGTACTAAATCATTATACTGGCATCAACACTATTTCTGCTTTCTTTTACTAACATCGTATATATATATTCTTTTTTTTTTCATTTAGTAATTGTCAGCACAAACTACTGATATTGATTTAGTAAGTTATTCAAAAGTCTATGAAAGGAGTATCCATGCTTTTACTTATTTAAAAGAAATATTACCATTTATGTCCTTCGATCCTGCGTTTGTTATCACTGTAATCTTAGGTCATAAGTCTTACTGAACTATCCATTATGAGACTAAGCTTATTTTACGAGTGAGCCATACATAGTCCTGCTATGCAATAAAGACCCATCAAAGCTGATGTACTGCAAGTAACACAATGTGATAAAGAGCAATGGAATGAGTGATGGCTATATGTGTCTGCTCGTGTACCTTTGGAGAGGTAATCTTGACGTAGACGATGATCGGCGCTAGCGAAGTCTTGCTAAGCTGAGATGGATGATTTATAGTGTCAGCATCCAGAACCACCAGCTGCAATGTGCGTGCCAGCTCAAAGATCCTCTCAATCTCACTCTGTACCTCAGCTACCACCCAAAAACATGAGGTAAAGCAGCAGTTACTATATTGCATGCTTATGTCACTAACTTATTCAATCAGACATCCATTCTTGTACATTCATGAACTGGGGTCTGTGATTAAAAAAAATAACATTTACTACAGTAGACACCACAACCCAATATTATCAATTTTATTATACTGTATTTATTAGGGCCGACATGGTGATGTAATGGTTAGCACATCCGCCTCGCAGCAAGAATGTCTTGGGTTCAAGTCCGGGACTCGGGAGTTTCAAAAGTGCAGTTTGAACGTTCTCCCCTTGCTTGCGTGGGTTTCCTCCGGATACTCCGATTTCTTCCCACAGTCCAAAGGCATGCACATTAGGCTAACTGGCTATTCCAAATTAACTCTCGGTGTAATTGTGAATGGTTGTGTGTGTTGACCCTGTGATGGTCTGCCAATCTGTACAGGGTGTACCCTGCCCCCGGCCACTGCCGACTGAGATAGGCTCCAGCCTCCCCGTAACCATAGTATGAGTTAGTGGTTTAGCAAATGAGTAAGTGACTGAGTGTATTTACTAGTGAGTTATTATTGTTACTGGCTGGTCTCATTGAAAAAATAGAATTTATTTTATAGATGGCTACAAACTTTGAGAACCCCTGAGCTAGTCATTAAGGCTACATAAAAACTATAATTAGTCACATTTGAGTAAAGCTGCTTTGCGGCAGGGTCTATCCAACAAATATTCATATGTTTGTTAGATTATTAATTATTGAATAAAACTAGATATGGGGAAGCTGAGGTTTTTAAGAGAAAGTGTGTGTGTGTGTGTGTGTGTGTGTGTGTGTGTGTGTGTGTGTGTGTGTGTGTGTGTGTGTGTGTGTTTCCATTGAAGTT
>JBCNYH010000010.1:3056333-3074627 GCA_039654325.1 Tandanus tandanus
ATACACTGTGGAAGCATAAGAAAGTATTGCACAAAAAGCAACAACATTTGATATCAAACTATTTGGTTGTAAGAATGTTTGTTTTTTTTCAAGAATAGAAGAGGCTTATTTTTTTTCTTGCAAAGTCTAGCATTGCAATTATTTTACACTGTATACTCATAAAAAGGCAGCCTTATTGGTTTAAGTAAAGATTTTATTTTGTGTTTTGTTTGTAGCACAGAGTGCAGAGCTTAAATAAACCACATTAAGACATGGCAGTATAACACTGAATAGTGTAAAAGTCTTAAGTGTACAAGTCGAAAGGGATTGATCATGTGTAAATATACATTATAACCACCAGAATGCAGTGTTACTCTGATTATTACTGCTGTTTGTATATCAGGAACAAGCTGTACAACCTTCAATAATAAATTCAATTGGACCCAGTGAAGTGAACCTCAAGGAGCACACACATATAATAAATACAAGAATGTTTTTGGAATTTAATTCTAATCCATCCACACATTAAAGTTAAAAATTACTCTAAAAGACTTTAATACAGCTTCAGATTCAAGAACTTATAATTACCTATTCACAAATGATGCAATATTGTTCTGATGCAATATAATAATCTCAGAAATATATGAAAACATGAAAATGTTATATATTACTTATTCAATTAGTATCAGAAGGCTCAAGGACAGGGGCATGGTGGCTCGGTGTTTAAGGTGCTGGCTTACTGATCTAAAGGTCAGGGGTTCAAGCCCTACTCTCACCAAGTTGTCAGTGCTGCCCCCCAGTGCAGCTAACTGGGTTATTAAAGGCCAGCCATGTCTCTCACTGTCTGTAGTGAAAGGCATGTAAAAGGACCATTGCTGACTTTAGAAAATAGTAGGCCTTTGGATTGCCGTCAGCCCTCGCCCAGAGTCAGCTGAGATGGGTGCTAGCCTCCCCACAACCCTAATTAGGATAAATCGGTTCAGAAAATGAATGAATGACGGCTCAAGGACACATACTTGTTCTACTGTTTCATTTCAGATCAGTGATGTTGAGATATGTGCTTCTTGGAAATTCTGTCCTTAATAGGGCTGAAAATAGAGAAAGTGTCTCTGTTTGGTAGTAGTTTATTTAAGATCCTTTTGTGGGTAAGATCTGATATCAGTACAACATAACAGAACTATATGGCAGTTTACCTAAAACAGAATACAGTAAAGACAATCTTATAACTAATACAATTCCAAACTGGTTGATTTGTTGATCCTAACATTAACGTGATTGTTAATCCTAATTTTAAGACTCATAATTTTTCCCGTGTCAGAGCATTTATTTGCTAACAAGCATTTTAGCATTAAAAGCAAGTTCTAAAACTGAGAAAACATAAACATAGTGTGTCTGCATCATTCAAAAAATATGGCTGCTAAGATTTAGGGTTTCGGTCACATTGTGGTGGTTGTGGTGGTGTCCTGGTGGGGGACACAGCAGCAACAAGCTGAGAAGGTTACCCAGACTTCTTTCTCCCAGCCAAACATTCCACCTTCTGCTCTGAAATCCACAGACATTCTCAAGCCAACTATGAGATATAATCTCTTTAGCAGCTATTGGGTCTGCCCAGGGTCTCCATCTAGTGGAGCTAACCATAAGGAACCCTGGTAAGGTAACCAAATCACATCAGCTGACTCCACTCATTTCAGAAGAACAAGCTCTCTCACATTGTTAAGACTGTTACCCTATCATGGATACTAAGCAGAGAAAATTATTTCCACCACCTGTGCCTTATTCTTTTGGTCACTATCCTCAATACATGACCTTAGGTAAGGACAGGGAGGCCAACTGAGAGGTAAAAAAGAGCACTGTTTCACAAACTGAAATACTGCTCCACCACTTCATACTGGTAGAGTGACTATAAATAGGGGTGGACAGTAATGAAGAACATTTACTTCAGTATTTACCTATTTGTATACTTTCTAACTTTACTCCATGTAATTTTTTCCGCATGTATCTACTGTATACATTCTAAGTTTTCAAACCAGACTCATTACTTTAGTTGTAAAGCATTTGAGGGTTATTAATATTTTTTATGAAGGAAAAGATAAAAAAGCAGACATTTCAGCACTTCAGAAAAAGTCATGGTGGCATAGTGTAGCATGTCTGCCTCACAGGAAGAAAGTCCTGTGTTCAAGTCCTGGGCTCAGTGTGAAGTTTGCAATATTTCCCTGTGCTTATGTGGTTTCCTCTGGGTACCCCGGTTTCCTCCTACAGACTAAAGACATGCACAATAGGCTAATCGGCCGTTCCAAATTGCTGACCTGACCTGCTCATCGAGTAACCCAGCTCAGCCAAAGTCACCTGGGATTGGCTCCAGTTTCCCCACATCCCTGATGGATAAGTGGTTCAGATAATGAATGGATACTTCTCCTGAGTAACTATGAAGAAAGGTTATCCAATTATAGGTCCTCCTATAAAAAAAGGAATTCCATTCCAGTTTGTGAGTCCAAAGTCGGTGCAAAAGACTCACTCATTTCCTGAATCGCTTAATTTTATTAGGGTTGTGGGGAGGCTGGCCTGAACAGCTCACCAGACCATTGCAGGGCCAACACACATACAACCATTCACACTCACACATATGGTATTAGCCAATTAACCTAATGTGCATGTCTTTGGACTGTGGGAGGAAACTGAAATTCCCAGAAGAAACCTACACATGCACAAGGAGAACATGCAAACTCAACACAGAAATGCCGAGCCTGGGAATGCAGCAAAAATTTCTTAATAAATATGTTTAAAAAATCCTAATGTCTATCTGACCATCAAATTCTCTCTTTTTTTCTCGTTTTAATTAACTAATTAATTAATTAAAGTGGGGGGTATATATTCGTTGCTATTTTATAACAACGAATGTGATAAACAGAATGCCAGTTGGCTTTTATGGTTTTAAGGTTTGTTTACTGTTCACCAAATAGTCTGATGAATCTTGTGAAAACCATCTGAACATGGCCGGACTGATGATAATTGTATATATACAAAAATCGGTAGGCTTTCAGTGATTTGTGTGTGTAAAGTCCATGGCAGTGTAGTGTATCAGATAGGCTAATTGTAAATATCTGGGGGTTTATATCTGACCACTTAACGTACTAACTTGTATTAAGCTTTTCAATTATTTTATTGCCGGTTTTTCATGAGACTCCATTGTTGTATTTCATTGTATTTTCTTTTCTTTTGCCCACATGGCGACTGTACATGCGCAGAAAATATGAATCAAAACAACATGAAATGGTCTAATAGACCAGCGATCTGTTTGGGGTGTACTTTACCTCTCATATAAAGTGAGCTGGTATTGGCTCCTGCTTCCCCTGGGACCCTGAGAGATAAATGGCATAGCTAAAGGATGGATGCATGGATGGATGGACGGACCGATGGATGGATAGTTAACCTCACAACTCCAACCCTGTCCAGTGCCAGTCTCCTGGTGAATCTAATCCACATGCACTGACTTTGCACTTTCCACAATGCTTTCTCACCACTATAGCAACCTCAATGATGGAACCAAAACACCTGAGATTTCTAACACTGCCCCTGAAGAGCAAGCATGTTTAAAACAGTTCCTCAATGTTCTCCTTTCATTGCTCAACAATATCTCCAGTAGGGAACAATGCTTAGCACAGCTTGTGCATGGTCTCATCTCGTCCTCCTGAGGTGCCTATTTAATCTTCCTGGCCCTGTCTCCTTTTCTTTACTTCCATTAGAATCTGCTACTGATATTTTCCTCTCCTCACTTTCTGCATCTATGGATCTCCTCTGCCCACTATCTACTATATCCAACTATAGACAACTAAGAGTAGCACAGAGAAAGTGAAAGAAATCACTCGAAACAGATCTGGCTTCCTACCATGCTCTCCTATCCACATTCTCACCTAATGTGACTTCTGCTAAGACAGCCTTCTACAAGAAAAAGTTGAAGTAATGTACAGGTTGCTACACAAGATCCATGTAAACTCCACAATATTTTGTTTTACTCAACCCACCAGCTCCTTTGAAAACTTCTTCGATTGGTAGATTAAACAAATCAATCAGACATTCACTCTCACCCCCAAGTCCTATCCTACACATCAAAGATTCCCCGTCCACTTTACTGGAACAGTTTTCCAATCTCACATCTGAAGAGATCCTGCAAGTCATCTCATCATGTAATCCTACCACGTGTCCACTGGATCCAGTCCCTTACACAATACTCTAGACCATCGCTCAAGACCCCATTACCACGACTATCATTAATAACTCCATATCATCTGCTCATGTACCAACAGCATTCAAAAAAGCCAGGGTTCTACCCATCCTGAAGAAACACTCTTTGGATTCATCAGACATCAGCAACTACAGATTGGTATCACTTCTTTCTTTTCTTTCTAAACTCCAAGACCCTAAATAGTCTGGCTTCAAAGCAGCACATTCCACAGAGACTACCCTGTTGGCTGTCACAAAGGAGCCACATGCAGGAAGTTCATCCAAGATGTCATCAGTCCTCATCCTCGACCTTTCAGCAGCTTTTGACACAGTCAAACCACAAGACTCTCTTGTCCATCCTCAGGAGTCTCAGGTATTTGTGGTTCAATTGCATCGGCTTGCTTCCTACCTAGATGGTTGCTCATATCAGGTTACATGGAGATGATTCACATCTGCTCCATGCAGACTCTCCACTGGCATTCCCCAGGGCTCAGTACTTGGTCCACTTCTGTTCTCCTTTTATACTATTTCCCTCAGTGATGTCATATCATTACATAGGTTTTCATACCACTACTGTGCAGATGACACTCAACTTGTCCTCTCTTTTCCTCCCTCAGACACTGATGTTTGTGTCTGGATCCCTTATATTTCATCATGGATAGCAGCTCACCAGCTGAAGCTTAATCCCAGCAAGACTGAACTGCTGTACATCCCAGCTGACTCATCTCCACATCAGGATCTTGTAATCTTCCTGGACATCTCTTTGATCTTACTTTCGGTCACTGCACGAAGTCTTGGAGTAACCACAGACAATCGCCTGTCATTCTCCTCTCATATTGCTAATTATTCTCGATCTTTCTCATCACACAACTCAAAAACTCCATCTATCCACTGAGTTTTCACTGATGGTATACTTAGCCTGTGTCCTAGTGAACCAGTATCAGAATGTATTCACTAATAGCAACTTTGAGGCACTTCTGTAGGTCGGTAGATAAGGGCGTCTGCCAAATGCTGTAAATGTAAATGTAAATGAAATTAATCAGGTGACGCTATATGAGTAATTAATGCAGGCATCCAGGTAATTCAAGAATTCATAATTTTTTTTTAAGTAATGTATTTTTGTAGCTTTGCTTGTATACCTAGTTTCCTTCAGTTTCCTACTGGAGAGCTTTTGCATTTTTAATTTTGACTTTTAAATAAACAGTACAGAAAGCAGTCTAAGTAAATGTCAAGATCAATGCTAAATGGTGTTCATTCCTCCTGTACAGTTCCAGACACTTAGAATCTGTTCCAAGGTGCACTAAATCTGTCTTTTAGCTTATGGTGGTGCTACACCTTAGGAGTCTTTGGTCCAGAATTACTAAGCAGGGAAAATGAGTTGAGCATGCAGTTTTCAATAAAGTGCCAATGGGAGTGACCAGCTCTGCTAATAATCTATTAAAAATACACAATTTAATGAACGAGGTGGCATGGTGGCATAGTGGCTAGCACGTCCACCTCGCAGCAAGAAAGTCGTTTTTTTTTTTTTCATTTGCATGTTCTCCTCCCTGTGCTTGTGTTGCTTTCCTCTGGGTACTCCAGTTTCTTCCCACAGTCTAAAGACATGCACATTAAGCTAGTTCGCAATTCCGAATTGTTCTTAGGTTTAAGTGTGAATGACCGTGTGTATGTTACACAGACTCAGCCAGTTTATTTTGATAATTACCACTAATGTAGTTTTTATGTTTTGCTGTTTGCCTAAATGTTCAGCAAAATTGACAAAATGCAGGACAATATCTAACTGCTGAATAGGATTGGATGTCAATATGAAAGCCTAGCCTTGGCCTTTGTGGTGACTTTGGGGGTAGTTATCAGACATGTGATAAGATTGTCCCAGAGAGAAAAGAAAATAAGCATTATAAGGACACTGTGAGTGTTTGCTATTATAAATCAGATTTGGGAAGAGTATGTTGAAATAGTTGACTAATTTATTGATGCAAATTGAATATATCATGGAGACAGACAGGGAGCTACATGCATAAGTGCCAGGTGAGCACAACGTTGAGCTTTAATGATGAATCTTTTCGGTCCCAAAAAGCAAAAGAGAAGATAGACATGCAGCTGGCTACTCTAGCTAATAAGCATCTCAAATTGCACACAAGTTAAATAGCTCAAAACACGTCTGAGTTCAGGCATTTCTCGCAGTATTGTAATCACACACAGAAGCACTGCAACAAAGATTGTGTGGCAGGATTGCCTGCAGAATAAAAGATGATCTAATTCAAAGGTGGTTTTGGAGCAAAGGTGGTTTCTGAGCAAAATGTAACATTTAAAAATGCTTTATAGATGCACTTTCAGTGGGAGCAGCAAACAAGCATGGGGAGGATCTACAAAACCTGAGTGCAGCACTGACATGAAATAAATGTACGAAGGTGAATTCGGCCCAGAAAAGAACACAGAGGGAGAAGACACAGATCTGTGTTAAAGAGTCAAAAGAGGTTGTAACAAAGCCACTGAGTGCAATTTCAAAAAAGAAAAATGTCATAGTTGTGGATAGACAGGGCATGTTGCCAAAACAAAATCAAAATGCTGAAGGAACAGCAGTGATGCAACTGGATAGATAGATAGATAGATAGATAGATAGATAGATAGATAGATAGATAGATAGATAGATAGATAGATAGATAGATAGAAACAGAAGCATCAACTGAAAAAAACCTGAAAATTCTATCACCCTGTGTTGCCACGAGTGCAAAAATGTGTCCTGAAAGGCTGGACTGCGGGTGGCATGATGGCGTAGTGGTTAGCACATCACCCTCACAGCAAGAAGGTCCTGGATTCGAGTCCCAGGCTTGGGTGTTTCTGTGTGGAGTTCGCATGTTCTCTCTGTGCTTGTGTGGGTTTCCTCCGGGTCCTCCGGTTTTCTCCCACAGTTCAAAGACATTATTAACATTACTAGACACATTATTAGACACATTAGGCTAACTGTTTTTTCCAAATTGCCCCAGGTCAGCGTGAGTGTGAATGATTGTGTGTGTGTTGGTCTGGCGAGCTGTTCAGGGTGTACCTGGCTCCAACCTTCCCAAGACCTTAATAAGATTTAGCGGCTTGGCAAATGAGTGAGTGAGTGAGACTGGACTGTTGTAACCACAAATTGCACTCTACTACCAAAGACAATGGGAATTAAGTCTTCGTTAAATACTGTGTTAACTCCAGTAACTCTGTTAGTTTTAGATAACTCTTCATGTTTAGAAAGCACACAGAGCTTCATGTAACAGAAAGGGATTCTTCACAGAAAGTCTGCACCATTTCATTCATCGACCTCTGGGATGGCAGAAAGTGCTGTCCAAATTTTCAAAGATGGAATAAGCAAATTGAAACAATAGACCATTTAACTGAACTATTGTAATTCCTGTTTAGTTATAGAATAATCCCTGACATTACTATAGGCATGACTCTGGCTGAGCTAATGATGCCAATGAAATGAATGATCGTCTCACTCCAAGCACACAAGCAGCTATGACAGCAAATAATGACACTGGAAGTCACCCGAAGAAGTTTCTCACCCAGTGATGATGTTCTCCTACTCAATTATAGGTAGGGTTCAAAGTGAGTAGCAGCACTCATTGGAAAATACACAGGAGCCATGTCCTATATTCCTGCAGGGAAATGGTCAGACTTGGAGAAGACAAATTGTTCAAGTCAAAGCCAGAGAACCTGAGGTTGTTCAGAATCGCAGAAGAACCATGAGCCACTACTGCCCACAGCAGCAGCCCAGAACAGGGCCCTTGAATGCCCTATATTGTATGGTGAAAAATATTACTTCGTTAACAAGATTAGAAGCTGCATGAAAAAAGGGATATAGGCTACTTTACTTATCGACATTCATCCCAATTAATGTTCACTGATTAACCATTTAATATCAATTTGTTATTTATTAAATGATTTGTTTGTGTGAATGGGGAATTAATGGTGCACTGCTTTAAATGTTGGTGCCGCAAGGAATTATCTCCTTTTATTTAGTTAAGGATGGTCCAGTGTGTGACCAATTTTTTGACTGCCAGACTGATTCTGGTGGTTCCATGGTTAAGTATCCGGTTAAGCACGGTAGATATTATATAATGCTAGATAAGCCATGGGCCAATGTCAGACAGACTTTTGTGCTACTACATTGGAAGTGTGATTGGCATTGTGAATGCATTGTGAACAGTACAATTTAAAGTATACATATCCCATATGCTTCGGAGCATAGACACTAGCTGTTTTTTATTTTATTTTTTATACAGCTATCAATACAAGTCTCTTTTTTGAATGTCTACGTGTAAATCAAAACAATGAATCACATTTTAGGGGAAGTGGTGGCCCGGTGGTAGGGTGCTGATCCGAAGGTTGGGGCTGAAGCCCCACTATCACTGAGTTGTCACTGCTGTCCCCCCAGTGCAGCTAACTGGGTTATCAAAAGCCAGCCATTTCTCTCACTGTCTGTGGTGAGAGGCATATAAAAGAACCATTGCTGTCATTTGTAAAGCGTAGGCCATCGGGTTGCCGTCACCGTGTTTCAACCCTGCGATGGCCTGGTGAGCTGTCCAGGGTGTACTCTGCCCTTGCCCATAGTTGGCTGAGATGGGCACCAGCCTCTCCCGTGACCCTAATTAGGATTAAGCGGTTCAGAAAATGAATGAATGAATGAATTAATCACATTTTTTTCTTTTCTTTTTTTCTTTTTTAGATTTTATTTTCCAAACTGATTTATCCTTAATTACGGTTGCCAGGAGGCTGAAGCCTATCCCAGCCAGCCCCAGGGAAAAGCAGGGTACATCCTGAACAGTGCATTAGACCATCTTAGGGTCAACGCACACATGCCGTTACACAGCTCTTACACACCTGCTCATGCAAGGTAATGATTTAAAAATAATTCAAATAAATACATGAATCATAAAAATCCCATTTTATATTGCTATTTTGCTTATGTTCCTATGTAGTATATATTAACACAAATATAGTGTATCTTAACTCAAATAATTTTAACACAAATAATAGTTTTGTTATATATTATACAGGAGCATTACTGTGTAATATACTTTACATGAAAATTGTTGTATAATTATTCCTTCATTCATTCATTCATTCATTTTCTGAAGCGCTTAATCCTAGTTAGGGTCACTGGGAGGCTGGCGCCCATCTCAGCCGACTCTGGGCAAAGGCAGAGTACACCCCGGACAGATCGCCAGGCCATTGCAGGGCAGAAACACGCTGATGGCTATGCAGCCTTCTCTTTATGAACGTTAGCAATGGTTCTTTTACATGCCTCTCACCACAGACAGTGAGAGACACGGCCGGCCTTTGATAACCCAGTTAGCTGCACTGGGGGGACAGCAGTGACATCCCGTTGATAGTTGGGCTTGAACCCCCGACCTTGGGATCAGTAATCCAGCACCCTATCACCAGGCCACCACTGCCCCTGTATAATTATTATTATGAATATTATTATGTATATTATTATTATAAATTATATATTTATAATTAAGTTTCCAGAATTGCAGCACAAGCTGAAGTTCTATCAGGTATAATCTGCATTTTGGCTATTTTGATAAGAAAACATCTGTACATATTCCTGTTATGCATTAATAGAGATCCAATAATCCTCTCATGTTGGTTTGATAGGTGAAGTTGGAAAATTATAATTTAATAAAAATGGTTCGGTAGTGATCAGAAATGATAAGAATGGTTAGAAATATCAAAAGAAGCATGCTCTTCTTGCTAATACAGTGCATATGATAAACTAAGCCAGCTTTATCTTCTCCTCTTCTCAGATGAATTCACCTTTCTGTGCTGAGTACAGAAGTTGGTGTGAAGGGTATGATGGCACACATTCTCCCACTCATCACCCTGTGACCCTTCCAGTCTTTGATTGGTTGCATATCTGCCCACAGTCAGAATGGGAGCCTGACTCATTGCCTGATGGGTAAAAGTAAATATATGACCTGCTGACACCTCCAACTGAGTCAGAACAAAGTAATTGAAGATTGAGAAAATGTCTCTAAAAATACGGTGATGTGTACCTGAAAAGTAATTGAGTTCTGGGTGGTAGGGGAAATAGTAGGGAAGGGTACAATACAGTCACTGGGTTATAATGACAGAAGAACAATGTAAAAAATAAATAAATCTTATAATATCTCAATATTTACTGGAAACTGGACTATTTCAGTATGCACTTAGTACTGGAATGCTAATTTCGTCCAGCTCTTCAGTTGGTCAAACTTGACAGTATGATCTCAGCTGTAACTCTGTGATGTGTTATTGTTTTCACAACCTCTCTCTTAATCTTTGTCCCAAACGCTCTTGTAGGAGGATATTTGGATGATTCATAAAATCTGGAGGATTCATGACACAGCACAAAATGCAATGAAACACAGCATCCTGCTAATTATGGCAAAGATCAGACTTTAAGCACTAACATTATTATTATTATTATTATTATTATTATTATTATTATTATTATTATTTACAGGGTAAAATGCAACAAATGGTTGAAAATATGAATCTATCCATCTTTGTTTGTGGGGTGTGTGTGTGTGTGTGTGTGTGTGTGTGTGTGTGTGTGTGTGTGACTGCTCCTTAAAAGGCAGAAGCATGCCTGCAGAGGTTTGTGTTGAGGAGAAGAGCAGAGCAGTGGGTCACAGCAACAAAGACCAGACGCCTTGCAGATCATAAACACTGTGTTCTTGCGGGAGAACCTCTGCTTTATGACATACACACACTAATACATACAAACATTTACACTCTACACACATTACTTCACACGGTCTCACAGGAAAACATTGATCACTCTCTTTGACAGTTCAGCTGTTCAGTGCCAAGCATGCTTGTGTGCTTCTTTTAACCTGTATTGTGTGACCTAAGCATTACTTAAAGCTTCTATTCAGCTTATGTAACTGCAGGTAGGAGTCTGGGAAAAAAATCGCCTACACTGATAACATTTATGCTCACCAGTGGCCACCAACATGCTTTCACACAGTAGGGGGGATTATAAGGGATTATGTAAGTATCAGGTTTTATTGATGAAAGGTACATTTTCACAATTTATCATATCAAGCATAAAAACATACTATTACACTGGTATACACATTTCTACAAGTTGTCTGCTTCAGAAACAAAACGTGCTCTTAATTATGTATTTTGGTATGCTGAATTCAAATATGACAATAAAAATGGTTGATTGGCTACTGTTTCCAAGATATTTAAGTTTTTTACATTTGACATCTACATAATTATATTGAACATGAAATTGCATGCGAATGGTTTTTTTTAGATGATAAAAAGCAGGGGTGCCCAGTCCTGTTCTTGGTGATCTATACTTCCTAAATATTTTAACTCCAACCTTATTGGGGCCCATCTGACAAATCCAATCATCGCTTTAAGTCTTCATTTCCAAGTCTAAAATCTTGATTAGATGACTGGATGGTCAGGTGGGCATAATTAGAGTTGGAGTGAACGTCAGGAAGGTAGATTACCAGAAACATGATTGGGTACCCCTGATATAGATCAATCTTTTTAGCAAAATGATGGAAGTTGAGTTAACGTAGTTGACATCTAAGGACAATATGAAGCAATGCATATCATTTATGATGCAATATCAGCTTCAGATTGCATAATTTATTGCTTTCCCTAAAAAGAAAGAATAAAAGTAATTTTAAACCCAGTCACTGATGATTATTATCATATTTATATAATATATCAAAAAATAGTTATTAACAAAACACAGCAATTTTAGGTGGAAAATTCAGTGCATGTCAAACTCCCACCATGTCCAGGTTTTGAACCCATGACCTACTGCACCTGAAGTAAATGTTCCAGCATTTAACCTGTTTACCTAAAGTTTTTTCCTTGATTCAGTCAAAGATGTATTTACTGACTTCTGATTTAAATTCAGATGCCTTCCCTTTATATCTCACCCATCCTTCATGATTCCTAAGCCAGGGTGGTATATGCTGACCGAGTACTATATCTTAAAAACTAGAGCCAATCAACAATTTTAAACATCAGTTTCATTCCAGCGGCCCCAAATTAGGAAAGTTTGACTCTATTTATTTCAGAAGCATTTTGGCTGTAGACCAGTGGTATTGAGACTCACTGAATTGACTTCAATGCAAATACGTCATTATTTTACACCTGTAAGATCTTCTACATGTACAATTCAAACAGCAAACAATTAGTAGTCTAATCTGCAACAGTCTTCCTATCTTCTTACCTGGCGTACAATGCTATTGTTTGTGGTATCAGAGCTTGTACTTCCATCTGATCCTTTGAACCTTCCTTTTCTGGCCAGTTTTCTCCTGTGACACTGCAAACATGTAAGAAAAAAAAAATTATAAACATTTTTTTCTGATGATACTCTGAGCATAATTATAAAGCAGTCCGAAACAGGCTCACGTCTCAACAGTGGCAACCGCAAAAACATTCCAGATTGCAAAAAGATTCTTATTAGCCTATACTGTAAGACCACGTACAGTTCTGCCAAGTCTTTCTGAGACTTGCCGAATAGGCTGGGTGTATTAATTTTAGTACTGTCAACCCCAGCTAAAACTGAGACACGCTGAAAGACAGAATAGAGGGGATGGGACACCCACTGAGAAATAGTAAGACAAAAGAAGATATACAAAGGCAGAGATTGATGGCCATTACCCCCACATTATTTTGTTGTATAACATGTTAATGTAATC
Source organism: Tandanus tandanus (assembly GCA_039654325.1). Classification (NCBI taxonomy): domain Eukaryota; kingdom Metazoa; phylum Chordata; class Actinopteri; order Siluriformes; family Plotosidae; genus Tandanus; species Tandanus tandanus. Next base: position 3,069,236 of record JBCNYH010000010.1, read on the forward strand.
ATTGTTTATCAGCTGTCACATTTGTTTTCACTGCTGTATTATTGCATTCCAGCTGCTCATGCTGCTATTTTTAATACACCTATACTTTTAATATTGATTATTACTGACTATGTTCATTGCATTAGTATTCATAACATAAATACCAAACATAGCCAAACTAAATCTAACTAAATATTTTCTGATATTTTTACAGAGGCAGGACAGTTGAGCTCCATGTTTTTAAACTCATTCTACTACATGGAAACACAAGCATAGCAAACTAAAACTAGATTTTTATGTATTATTTTTTCATTGTTAAAGTGTGACAGTAAAGATGCCGCCTGCTCCAAGTGACCATGACAAACTGTGAGTGCCTTTTGAATTCAAGTATTATCCACTCAGGATAATGTCTTTTAATTCCCAAATAATTGACCAATCCCCAACAGTTGGTTGTCAATAAACAAACAAACAAACTTTAGTGTGAGGAACAATTTTAAGCAAATCAGCACAGGTTCCCATCCCTAGTCCTGGATAACCCTCTGACCTTCAGCACAAATAAGTATTTTCCTTGTTCCCAACATTTATGTAATAGCAAATGAACAGTTCCTCATGGGTTGAAATGAATGTGATAGAGCAGGAAAAGCAGTAAAACATACAAGAGAACAGATCCTCCAGGACCAGGGTTGGGAAGCTCTGATTTACTGTACCCTTCACACTTCTCATCAGCAAAATAAACTGTATAGAGCTGCATGTGTTATTAATCTAATATCATCTTATTGAACTTCACTCACCTCAAGCGCAGGGTTCCCGAGTGTATCTAGATGTTTTTCCAGTGAACTTGAAGGCGTTTTGGACATGCTGTTCACAACCATTGGACATTGCTTGTCGACGAAGCCGTTTGCAAAGCTTCAGAATGAAAAATCTTTTAAAGAGTAGACAGGATAATAGTACAGACAGCCGATATCTCCTCACACACTCACCAGATGTGCACTGGGGGCAAAACTAACCAAATTTTCAGGTGCTGTTTATTTAGATTTGCTAGAGATTTTAAACCAAGCGGCAGGACTGTCAGAAAGCACTGGTGCTGGAGAAGGAATAAAACAGTCCCATTTAGGATTGAGTAGGTTGACTCATTCAGCTGCTGTTTTCCATCCCACACACTCCATTCCGTTTTACACACACACACACACACACACACACACACACACACACACACACACACACACACACACACACACAGTTTTTGATTTTAGGAGCTGATTCACCTTTGTCACCTATGATGTCAGTTGTATTGACACAGCATTGAGGTTATTGTAAGTATACAGAATTTGTTTATTATTCTTGAATATATTATGTAAAGCCTATTCCTACACAGCATTTATTTAATTAATTATTATTATTTTTTGTAAAACTGGCATAAAGGTGCCCAGTCACTAGTGATTAGCCTATATGTTTTATTTTCCATTATCAGTTCATTTTGGCTGAATACAAAAGTTTCCATGCACATCCACCCCAGTTCACAGTATACATAAATAAATAAATACATAAATCATAACAATCCATTTTATATTGCTATTTTGCTTATGTTACCATGTAGTATATATTAACACAAATATAGTATATTTTAATTCAAATAATTTTAACACAATAGTTTTAGTATATATTATACGGAAGCATTACTGTATAATATACTTTACACGAAAATTGTTGTATAATTATTAATTCATTCATTTTCTAAACCGCTTAATCCTAGTTAGGGTCACAGGGAGGCTGGCGCCCATCTCAGCCGACTCTGGGCATTCAGGTGAGAGCTCCCCAGGCCATCGCAGGGCAGAAACACGCTGACAGCCATGCAGCCTACTCTTGACGAAAATTAGCAATGGTTCTTTTACATGCCTCTCACCACAGACAGTGAGAGGCATGGCCGGCATTTGATAACCCAGTTAGCTGCACTGGGGGCTTAGTATCTCATGTTCACCTGTTTTACATCTTGTTTTGGTTCTGTGTCTGTTTACAATAAAGATAATAAGACCGTGTGACCGATGGAAAGATCTTGCGCATATGCAATAACTTGGCAGTGCAACACCAAATTGTAGAAAGTGGAAAATTCTGAGAGAAGGGGTCTTAAGTCTTAAAAAAATAGCCATTCTTTAGAACATTGTAACCCCTCAGCCAGGACGCCTGAAGCACAGGACAAACTTTATATGTTCAAGGTCACTGTGCCAAGGTCAAAGGTCACATATGCAAATTAGCTACCCCAAGCACAGGTTTAGGTCATAGGGAGTGCCTCTGCAAACTTTCACAAAGCTATCATGCATAAGAGCTGAGCAATGGCCCGGACAAAATTGTCACGCTGCCCGCTCGCCAAGCCAACAACAATACCCCTCCAACCATAACTGGCTGTGGGGTAAAAAGGGTAGAGGGCATACAATTTCAAAAAACATAAAACTAGTATTTTACGTTCTCCTTCTTCTTTACCACAGATTATATCTGACATGTTTAAAGTTAACTTAAAACTTACTGATTTTTCACTGTTGTCACTGATGGCCTAATCACAGCATGTCAGCCATGATAACAGGATGATAACTCTGCACTGTCACTCCCTTCAAGATGGCGATGTTTGCTAGTATCATCGTGCCCGGTGCAGAGGGCATTAACACTCGCATACACGAGTAACCAAAGGTCTTCAGAAAGACATTGAGAGTGATTCCATTCTGCTTCTGATTCCATTTGTATTTCATGTCTATTTATTATGCCTGGTAAGTGAATGGGTCCCTTAAAATTGTAAACATGTTTTTGAGGTTTTCCAACAGGGCTCCAATTCTGTTAATTCATTCATTAATTTTCATGAACCGCTTAACCCTAACAAAGTTGCAGGGAGGCTGGAGCCTATCTCAGCCGACTTTGGGTGAAGGCAGGGTAAACCCTGAACAGCTTGCCAGTCCATTGCAAGGTCAACACACACACACACAACCATTCACACTCACAACTAGGGGCAGTTTAAAACATTCAATCAGTCTGATGTGAATGTCATTGGACTGTGGGAGGAAACCAGAGTACCCAGAAGAAACCCACGCAAGTATAGGGAGAACATGCAATCTCCACATTGAAATGCCCTCGCCTAGCACGGGACTCAAGCCCAGGACCCTCTTGTTGTAAGGCAGACAAGTCCCTTAACAAATTAATTAATTCATGTGGTACTCTAAATTATTAGTTAAATAAACACTATTATTATAATAACATGCACATAAATGGTACAGCACCTCAATGGGTGCAACAGTTCAAAAATATATTTTCTTTATCTCTCAGCACATTTTGGAAAGCCACTAAAATGAATCCGTTACTCATTTATGGCTGAGTCTAGTGTTGATTTGATCAGAACCTCCATGTCCTGTACCACTGATTTGCTAAGGAGTTTAATCTCTTCCACAAGTGGCCAAGAGCTGCTTAAATTCTGAATAACTGTTACATCCAGACATGTCTGCTGTTATTTTTCTTCTTCAGTGTGATAATATTTTACTGGTAGTCATAAGATTTACTGTTACAGCTCAGCAAGATAACATTAACTTGGCCTTTTATGGGTTCGAACTTTGTGAGAATTTATTATTTTCATCAGACACAAAAAACATTGTCCTAAACCGCAACATCTTGGATTTCCAATGTAACCATGTTGTATTGTAAGTCTGATCCCTATAAGGGGAGCCTTGGGTTCCACATAGAAGAGTAATCTTTAAATACTGCCATGAATCTCCCTATGACTAGAGTATGCTGAATCCCTGAAGTTTTTTCAGAGTCAGAAAGCTTTGTTTCTTGGTTTTTCTTGTATGGGGGATTGGGTGATTCATCCATACATCCAAGGCCAGGTCACAGAGGCAACAGGTCTAGGATGGAAACTCAGGCATCCCTCTCCCCAGCGACACTCTTCAGTTCCTCCTGGCCAGAATGGATATACAATCCCTCCAGATAGTTCTGGGACTTCCCTGAGGCCTCTTCTCAGTTGGATGTTCCTTGAACAACTCTAAAGGGAAGCGACCAGGAGGCATTCTAATCAGATGTCCAGACCACCCCACTGACTCTTTTTGATGCGGCGAAGCAACTGCTTTAGCCCAAGTTCCCCCATTTCAAAGGCTGAGCCCAGACACCCTCCGAAGGAAACTCGTATCAGCCACTCGTATCGGTCACTACCCAAATCTCTTGATCATAAGTGAGGGTTAGAAAGTGGATGGATTAGTAAATTAAAAACTTTGCCTTTCGGCTCAGCTTCGTCTTGGGATTGGTTGATGGAACACACACACACACACACACACACACACAGACACAGAGAATGAGAGTTTTGGGAATATCACTGAAATTATATGTATGGTTTGTTTAAAATTGTGCAACTATAATGATAAATTGTATTGTTTATTCCTAAATCATCTTTAAAAACACAGCAGACAGTTAAAACTAGACCAGCCTTATCATGAACAGACAAGAAAAGCATTATAGCCTCATTGTGGTATCATTCATTCTGGATGGCACAGTTTACTTTCCCTCCTGTTATATATTTTATTTTAGTGTAGATAACAAATGTGTAGTTTGAAAGCCCGAGATGAGTACTGGGGGGAAAAAACACTATTTAACTATTTGCTCTCAGCAAATTTTGTTTGGTACTAAGACATTGATAAAAAAAGAAACACACACAAACAACACCCCCCCCCCCCTCCCGACCCTTTATATTCTTTGATTCTGTCTTATAAAATGTTTGTGCACGTGTGTGTTAAAAAGTGAGTTTGTGTTCAAAGAGTGCCAGAAGAAGTAAACATGTCCAGCCCACCAGCAGGCCAATATTCTGCAGAATAAACAGAAGACATGGATTTGGAGAGTGAACTCTACTCATCTCAGGCATCTAGAGAAAGAGACAGGGAGAGCGACAAATAAAGAGAGAAAGAGGCTAAATGAGAAATCTGTCACTTTTTAAATCTGTGAGTATGAGCACAAAAAAATTAATCTTCACAATATTGATTATTTTTAACATCTGAATAATCAAAACATCTTTCTTACCATCTCTACCAGCGACAGATAGAGAAATATCCCAGCTGTGACAGTAAAGATCCACTGTTGAACTTCTATTTCTGAGGAGACGAAGAGGCCAATGTAGAGCCCTATGAATGCTGTGAGGGCGCTGATGAAGTTCATAAGCACAGCATGCCTCACTGAAAGACCAGAACTCAGCAACACTGCAAAATCGCCTACAGGGAGACAGCATTCATGCATTCATAAGTGGTGCCAGCTTAGATGATTTAAGATTGTAGTCCAGCCTTTGATGCTGGTTTATGATACTGTTTTAGTACCACTGATATGCTCTACAAATTTCCTTTATGTAAAGAATTGTTTTTTCCTACTCAGATAGAGGGTACATATATATATATAT
>JBCNYH010000010.1:3098249-3113459 GCA_039654325.1 Tandanus tandanus
TGTGTGTGTGTGTGTGTGTGTGTGTGTGTGTGTGTGTTGGAGAGAGAGAGAGAGAGAGAGAGAGAGAGAGAGAGAGATGCATTATACAGTCATGAGAAAAACAAAGTATATCCCATGGAAATTGTTACCTAAATGTGATATTCTCCAACATATAACACATAAAATTAATGTAATAATAAATAGTACCCACAAAAAAAGATCACGTGTTCCAGATTAGGTGCCATTTAATAAAACCCCCTGCAATCTGTCTCATTTAAATTTGATATCTCGACATCTGAGATGACATCTGATGATGTCTTGAATATTAAAGTGAATGGTCTCTTCATGCCAAGATCTAAAAAGCTTTCGAAGGCCATCAGATTAAAAAAAACCAAAAACAAACAAAAAAAAAAACAATTGTGGGTGGTTATGAGGCTGGCAAGGGCTTTAAAGCAATCTACAAATTATTTGAAATAAATAATTACACTATAAAGAAATCCATGTACAAGTGGCATAGATTTCAAGAGACCACCAATTTGTTAAGGACTTTAAAGCAGAAATAGGGAGTTATGATACGCAACTAGTAGCTCTAACTGGTGTATTTCTAAGATACATTTGAATGCGGATAAAATATTATAGTCAGCTTTCAATGCGGGTCTTATGAGTTGGTCAGACCACAAAACTACACACATATCCCAGGTTGCTAGAAGGAAGGACGGTTATGTCCTGTCCTTTACATGTGGATATAATATAATAATTTTGAAGATGACACCATAACTAGTTACTGATTAAGTAAATAAATGAATAAATAAATAAAAAATTATACATACTTAAACATTTCCTACTGTCATTGTAAAACCAAATTTCTAAAATTTTAAAAACAGATATTTATACTAATTGAACCTAATGATAATATATAATTTACCCAATTTTTGTAATTGGTTTCTATGCTTTTACTCTAACCTTCTCAGTGTAATCTAATGAGCAAAATTGTGTGTTTAATAAAACATGGACAATGTCTTCTGTTTCCACTGTAGCTTTACATATACATTGAACAGTGACGTCACTTTTCAGCTGATCCAGTGACCCGAATTCTTTGGGCTGGCAAAACACTCACTCTCAGTTGTGAGTCTCACAACTGAGAGTGAACATAAACTCACACCATGTTTGTGTGAGTTTCCTCCAGTTACTCTGGTTTCCTCCCACAGTCCAAAAACATGCACAGCAGGCCAATTGGATGTTCCGAATCGACCCTAGGTTTGAGTATGAATGTGAATGGTTGTGTGAGTGTAGGCCCTGCGATGGCTGAGTCGGCTGAGATGGGCGACAGCCTCCCCATGACCCTAATTCGAATTAAGCAGCTCAGAAAATGGATGAATGAATGAATAAGAAGAAGAAGAAGAAGAAGAAAAAGAGGAAGTCTGACAACAATAATACCAATGCAATTAATAATATCAACAATAACCATAACAACAATAATAACAATATTAATCATAATAATAGTTTGTGTCATAGGTCATACCCTTCCCAGGACATTGTGCTGTCCGGGATGGTAGAGCACGGGCCCCAAATTCCTCAAGGGCAATCATTCACACACTCCACTTGCTCTATTCATTTATTTGGGTGTTCAGTATGTGTATTTATATCATCCAGTGTGTTTTCTGTGTAATGCATTAAAAAGGCATTGCAAGCGTAAGTTACCACATAAACACCATCCCTTACCCTGTGTTTTTTTATTATTAATATAAATTAAATATAATATGTACGTAAGTATAGCAGCGTGTGTCTCTCCTAGCATATAGTGTATTAAATAATTGAGGTGTATGTGGGACCAGCCCAGAGCAGAAGAAAGCGAAGAGAGACAAGAAGGTGGCAGTAAGCTATGAGACCATGGCTCCACCCTCCTACCATCACCACCCAGGCCCAGACAAGGTCCACCCAGTCCCCAACCAATCCAAGAACCAAAAAAAAAACCACAATATAATAATAATAGTAATAATAATAATAATAATAATAATAATAATAATAATAATAATAATAATAATATCACCAAGTGCACTAACAAATAAGTGAAAAAAGTAACCAAGGGGGAAAACATGTATGTGGCTTCTTATTAAAGACAATTGTGGGTATGGTTTAAGCTGACTTATGAAAGGTTTCCATATGTTGATATTGTTTTGTTTATCAGCAGCTGTTCTTTCTACTGAAATGTGTTCTGTGAGCGAGTGAGTCCACTGAGCAATATGTCAGGTTTGTTTTAATTTTCAGTTTTGAAAGATTATTTTCTTGGCAATAGCCAGAGAAGTGAGGGGTGGATTTTTGTAGTTCAACTTGTATCTCCTAGTAAACAAAGTAGACAAAAAGTAAACAAAACGAATTTCTACATATAGGGCTGCCCAGCTACAGACCAATCACCCGGTGCTAATGTTATGGATGATCGGTGTATAGGCAAAGACCAGTCCTTATGGTATAATGTGCTTTAGACAGATGAATCAAAGATAGAGGTGTTTGGTAAGTCATAATACACATGATTTTAAGAGAAGAGGCTGAGGCTCACTGTGAAGCATGGTGGTGGAATTTCTGTGGTTGTTGTCATTAATTCAACTATGCATTTTGCATTATGTCAAAAAGTGCTTAAAGAAAATGTGAGGCAATCTGTCTGAAAGAGGAAGTTGAACCAGAGGTTCAACAGAATGATGATCTTAGGCACACTAGCAAATCCAACAAGCAAGGGCTAAAAAGGAAGAATGGAATGGCATAATCCAGGGCATTGCTGTGTTTTTATTAGTTGGGGACTTGGACAATATCCTTTACTGTATGGCATTGTATACTGTACCTAAGTAAGACAAATATGCATATACACACACCATCTGCTATCTGCCATTATATCACACCATCTGCCTCCTTGCTTGACTTTACATTTGTGCATTAATATAAGATTTATCTATAAACTAGTGATGAGGTGCTTTGAGAAGTGAGATTGTTGTAGTAAGATTTTATTTTCAAATTACATTCGTTGACATACTATACAGTAAAAAGGCTAGCCTTAATTACATGGAATGGTCTGAGCAGGTAGTACAAAGTTCTTTTGTCAATTTGATGCTAAAATTCCAAGAAAATATATCTACAGAGCAAAAATTACAACAGTACTACAACTTGGTTTTAATTCTGTCAGCCATGAAACTGTTAAAAGCTTGTGAAGGGAGAACATTTGCTCAACATTATGCTAGTTCTGGGCTGGTCTGTTCAGCATCAATTTGAAATAGCAAATTAGCCTTATGTGCATTTCTATGGACAGTGAAAGGAAACCCACGTAAGCACTGTGAGGACATGCAAACTCCACACAGAAACGCTCGATCCCGGGACCTTCTTAGTGTGAGGCAAACATGCCTGAACAAACATGTTTTAACAGAAAACATATTTCATGAGTTATTCCTTTTTTAGTTCTTTTAACATTTATTTACAATAAAAATGAAAACAAAGAACATCATTGTCCATAAAGTCGACCTATATGAATAAAAACGATGTTGGTGTACAGTCTGTGAACATTTACATTGTACTATATTAACATGAACATTTTCAGGATCAAAGAAAGCACAATAAGATGTAAATTAGTCATGTATAATTGTATTGCTTCATATTTATCACAGTGGTCATTATGTTTTGGTATTACTAAATATTGAGCAGATATCTTCCAATACCCAGGCACAGAATTAATCTATACATCTTGATTATTAAAAAAAAAAAAACATCTTTGTAATTATTGTAGAAATGTATTGTAACGTTTTATGTGTGTGTGTGTGTGTGTGTGTGTGTGTGTGTTATGGATTCTCATTTTGCTCCATGTTGGTAACCAGTCCCTTAGTGTCTACAGCAGTGGTAGCTCGTGAAGGGTTGTTGAAGTAGAGTGTGTTATCAAATGTACACTCCCCGACTACTGGGATAGTTGGTCTTTTATAGAACAAGAAGCCAGCCAGTCCTGCTATAGCAATTATCACCAACACAACTGCTATAGCGATACCAGTGTAGCCATGAGAGGTCTCTGCCACATGTTGGTCTGCAGATCAAAATGAATAATGAAAAATTATTCTAGATGAAATTTGTAACACAAAGCAATTTCATAGCATCGGGAGATAACCGTTGCTTTTACAAGCTTATTTAGCCATGAAAAGGGTTCTTCTTTTCTTTAATGTTAGAAAAGAAGAAGTTAATTGAGATTAAATGAACTTTTGTACTCACGTTTTTCTGGCTGTTTCTCGGTGGTTGGTATAGCTAAAAAAACAAATGCGTATATGAGATTAAATTCTACATCTGCCATAACATAATGAATTACTCTCTCTCTCTCTCTCTCTCTCTCTCTCTCTCTCTCTCTGTGGGTGTGTGTGGCTTACTTTTGGCTGTTTTGCAGATAAATGCTCTGTAACCACTGCAGTGAGAGTTTATCCACAAGCCACTTTCTGATTTGACCTCCACACAGTCTCCAGTGGCACTGGGTGAGCGTGCTGCCCAATTAATGTAGTCCACCACAGTGTTATCAATCCACATCCATTCACCTGATAGACAAGCACATACACACACTTGCTGCATACATAGAGGCCCCTTTGACTGTCTGTAGTTTGATAATGAAGCTACATTGAATCAGATAGTTTTGATAAATACTAGGTTTCAAACCTGTGTAGCTGCGATGCATGCCAATCCAGAAAGATTTGGCTTCGAAGTGGAGAAGCTCAATATAATGCTGGATAAATCTGGACTCCGCTGCATTCTCCACACTTATCAATGATGCTCCTGTGTATAAAGTTGAATCACTGTTAGTTCAGGCTGTACTCACTCACTCGCTCACTCATTTCCCAAAACCGCTTAATCCTATTAGGGTTGTGGGGAGACTGGTGCCTACCTCAGTCAACACTGGGCAAAGGTGGGGTACACACTGAACTCCTCACCAGACCATCACAGAGCCAACACACACACATACCATTTTGCACTCCCACTCACGCCTAGGGGGGATTTTTGGAACAGCCAATTAGCCTAATGTGCATGTCTTTGGACTGTGGGAGGAAACTGGAGTACCTGGTTCACAGCATAGGCTCAAGTACAGGGAGAACATGCAAACTCCACATAGAAACACCTTTGCTGAGCACTGGACTCAAATCCAGCACCTTCTTGCTGTGAGGCGGACATGCTAACCACTTCGACCACAGTGCCACCTTAGTTCATGCTTTATCAATAAGTAAATGTTTTGAACACAGTGAAATTAACAGGAATTGAATCATGATATTAAATAATATATAGATTTTGGCACTGCCTAAAAGCGGAGCTCCCATATGATTTCCCTAACTTGACAAGTTTTTGTGGGAACTGTCAAAACCCATACACATATCCTACGTATATCAAGATTATTTCATTTTATAATAACATGTTTACAGAAGGGAATAAAAATTAGGTAATCAAACACACAGTCTTAGTCTCGACATGTAAAGTACACCATTTAGAAACTGTAGGTTAAGAGTACATTTAAATTGTTAGTTGTTTATTCATTTCATGTCATTAACAATGATGTCACATCACGTGACCCGAGTATTATATGCCTCTTGTTCTCTATATTACTCTCTCCCAGAAAAAAATTCTTACGTTATCCATTTTTGAGATATAACATTTTTTAAAGAATAACACAGGGTTCCCATGTATACAACAGCGAAACAGATGGATGTACGCTAAATGTTTTTCTTGACGTTCCAAACGCAACTCGATGGTTACACGATTTTTCATTATCAATGGTGTGCTGCTATCACATGAAATTGTAACAGACAATAGGGATACAAGCCATATAGACAGTGGAACAGGGAAAAAATACCAAGAAATAATAGGTGAATTAGCTAAAGTTCCACACTGAAATACATGGTCTGACTTCAATATAAAACAATAAATTATTGTCTCAAATTGTACACTAAAGCTACACAAAACAATACAGATGCATTGACAAAATTATAATCTGAATTATCTCTGGGCTACTTTGTTTTTTCCCAGTGTATGGGTATGAAAATATTTAAAATACAGGCAATATATGCACAAAACCAAAAAATATGATACTGTGTAGATGTGCCTACCCATTCTCGTACACTCCACTGAAGCATGAGCCCAGTTTTCATTCCTTGAGGCTATAAAGCTATAACAGTGTCCTCGGAATGGAATCCAGACTCTGGATTTCTTTGGTTCTGGGCAGTGTCCTGGGAGCTGAGGGGGGAAAGTAGGTGCGATATCTGCATAGTAGGAAAAAAATAAGCTCTGAACATGTACATTTGTTTTTAATATTTAAAACAAATTTCCTTTGCAAAACTTTCCATTGTTCCGAAAGCTATAACTCAATCCAGTAAAAGTGTGACTGCTACACACTTGTGTTTTCAGAACATACCCCTATGCTGATATATTTATACTACATGTTTAATTCATTCATCCAGCCTTTAATAACTTTATTCTAGTCAGACTTCAGTTCTCTGTTGCATATCTTATTAGGGGTGTGAGCTGATGACCAATGACCCACTTTTACCCAAAGAAGAGAGTACTGAGTGATAATCATGGCTAAATGTCTTAATCACGGGTCAGATTTCTGCAGGTATAATAAAAACGAGGACCTACCTGGTGAGCGTTTGCAGATAGACATGTAGCTTTTGGTGCATTCTGATGTTTTCCATGTTCCATCTGACTCAATATATACACAGGCCTGGTTTTTCACTGGCTCACCTGAAGCCCATTTAGTGTAGCTCAATAACCAGTTGTCTGTCCAGCGATATTGTCCACCGGTCTACAAGCAATAGTAAAGAGGATAAAATACCCCACCAGACATTCATGAAACATAGCCTGGAACATTGGCTGAAATCACAACCACCAATCAGTTATTACAGCATCTCTGTTATTAAGTTCCTGTAGTCATTTGCCTGTTTGGCTGGTCAGTTGAACTGAATGGGTTTAATCCATATCTCAAAAACAATGATCAAAAAAGACAAACTCTGTGGCTCACAAAAATAGCCCAAACATTTCTGTAGATATTTAAATGATAAGGATAATATAAGTTTTATTTTAAATTAAATCTGTACTGAAGAGTGTACTAATGCATGAGTAATTGTTAGGTAACTTAAAAAGGCTTAGATAAAAGGACAAAGAATGTAATGAAATCAGTTTTATTTATAAATATCACAGGAAACTTTGTGTCAGCTTCTCTCAGACACACTCAGAACACGCCAAACACTTCCCAGCATTCACCTTACCAGTCTCAGTCACCTGACTATTGACATTCCATTCCATGACTCATGCTACATGTTACATGCTCTGTACACCTGGTTTCCATTTGACTAATTACCTACTCTATACAACGACTCTGTTTGCACATGCTCAGTTTGAAGTATTGCTTCTGTGTCTTGTTACGCGTACATACCAAACCTTTGTTTTACGTGGTTGCTCTTTTTGTGGTTGCTTTTGATGACTGTTTTGCCTTTGATTATCCTTCTGCCTGATCGATTGAGCTCTGCCTGTTTTTGAATGCCATTCTGGAATATGCTTTTGGACTGTCTGCTTTTGCTTTAATAAAGCCACCATTTTATCTTCTGTGACACAAGGTGGCGTGACACTTTGCATGGTAATTCAATTACATTTGAGTTCTTTTTTTATCTTATAGACATTGGAAACATTATTCATTGTCATGTTAGTGCATGTATGACCATAGGCTGTTGATTTGTACTAACACTGAAGCTTCGGAACTCCTGTCCAGATGTCCTTCAACAGATTTTACATTAAATGGGTCTGTGCAGTTTAGTGAACTTACCAGATTGCTGTTAAGGCCAATCCACAAAGGCTCCTTTACTCTTCCAATCCTGAGGGTAATGAATGCCTGGGTGACAGAGTCTAACACACTAGCTAAGTCAGCATCATCTGCTTTGCACTGCCTCCTTGCTTCATCCCAGCTCATCTTCTCAGTTTGTATTTTATATGAATTATTTCCCAGTTTAAAGTAGGATGCTGAAGATACTGTTGTCGCTGGAACTTGGATCTGAGAATCTGGGACATATTAAACACATGTTTCTAATAAAGGTCTAATAAAATTGGTTTTATTAAAATGGTGACTGTTTAGATGATTATTTTGATTTTACACAAACTAATTTTCTAAAATTTACTGTAAGAGTTGTAGCTACATCCACTCACCAATTTTCCTTTTGCAGATAAAACCTCGTTTCTCTTCACAGTCCTCAACCTTCCACATGCCAGTAATCCTGTCTGGATTCTTCACCATAATGACACAGTCATACTGCAGAGGATGAAAGTCATGTATTTAAATGTTAACCTCGGAAAAGGAATTAGATCAGGATTCAACAACACCTTGCCAGATAATACATTTGCCCCAAACAGAAAAAAGGTAGAATGTTAAACATTAGACAAATAGAAAAAAAAAATTGACAAAAATATCTCTAATAAACCTATATGTAACAACTCAGCATCTGCTTCATATAATCTAAAAACCTTTTGACCTGTGACTTTTTATTTACCAAAAGATAGAGTATATACTCTATATGCCCGTATATAAAGGCTCAAAATGGTCCACTATTGTTAGTCTAGTGCACAGCATAATGCCATGTCTATCACGTGAACAACACCTCCGGGCAATGGGTATGGTGGAGGCCGGGTTGAGCTACAGTAAGGTAGCGAGGCGTATGAGCTGTACACAACCCACCATCAGAAACCTGATTGACCGCCACTACATGACAGGGTCGGTTGATTACAGGCCACGTCCAGGGCGAGAGAGAGTGACGACTTCCAAACAGGATCGCTACATTTGTTGTTTTTGAAGTGCATAATTTATTCTTGACACTTTTGATTGTTGTTTTTTGAAGCCAACATGCTAAGCAGATTATCCATATTACAAAAATCCAGTTTTGGGTACCGGAATAAAAATATGTTGAAAATTATGGTCTCAAAGTTTTTAATGTTGCTTTTAAAACATTGACACAGTCATTTATTTTGAATGGAAAAGAAACACAATTCACAAGGATCTTATGGGGAACTAATTTTCAGCCAGTACCTATATTTATATATTAATAATAGCCACTCGTTAGGAAAGACTTTTCACTAGATTTTGGCATGTCACTGTGGGGATTTGTGCCCATTCAGCCACAAAAGTATCAAGCCTGTAGATATTCACATGGATACATTCCATTCATGTGCTGTAGGTCATACTTAAATTAAATTATAAATTATATTTCTTCATGAATTATTGCACATTTGATTGTGTTTATCCTAAGCGGAGCCCCACAGACATGAAACATGGTTGTCCTGTGTCCATGCCCTGTCGCTGACTTGATGTTGATTGACTTTTATGTATAGCTCGCACAATAACAAAATTTAACCCCAAAAAATAGGGGCTCCTACATCACCACACAGAATCATGCAATAACTAAACTGAAACCCCAAAAATAGAGGCTCATACACCACTGCTCAGACTTGCACAGAATAATAAAAAACACACAGTCTAATTCAGGTAGGTAAACAAACTTTTGTCGAGGGAACATTAAGGGAAACACATAAAATGAACTCGTTACACGGATAATTGGCTGATACAAATTAACACGGAAATCAGCTAGTGCAAGACGGTGAAAACAATGTTCGCCTTTCTCACTCCAGAACGTGGTCAGGAAACACAGAGGAGAATTTTTATTTATTTTTTTTGTCAGGGTGAAGTTGATTTAAACTTAAAGCACTTAAAGGAGCTGCACTACTCTTATAACACCAGCCTTGGAGACCAATCAATACAGTAATCTATCAAGAGCTCCATCTTTAGGCAGCGCCCAAATCTATTTATTCTAATTTTTAAAGATGACTTGTACAGATGTGAGCAAGAATGGACTCTCAGTGCATATGCACTTGTGACCTTGCAGTGTATTTGAGGGTACGCCGACATACGCACAGAGCCATGCCTACACCCACTGATGATGAAAACATCACATAAACCCTAAAAGACCTTTACATACTTGCACACGCAAATTGTACAACACTGGCCTTAGTGAGGTCAGGCATTTATGTTGGGTGAAGTCTGTGCTGCAGTCAGTGTTCCACTGCATCCAAAAAGTGAATTTTATACACTTTATTGTTCTCCAATAAAGAGAAATCACAATGCTACAGCATGCAAAGACATTCTATACAACTGTGTGCTTGTAAGTTTGTGGCAACAGGAACCACATAACCCAATGGCCAGGTGTACATTTTGGCCATTACTGTAAAATGTATAATTAATAGTAATATATATTAATCATAATACCATACCAATAACCATTCAGTCATAGATACTGTGAAGCTTTAAGTAAGTAGTATACTGGTATTATGGTTTTTATATGTTACTATTTAACACTTCAGGAACCATTATTTGGAGCAGTCAGTATGTTTTTCATAGTGCTACTTCAGGATTGAGGACTTTGTGCTATCTGAGGTTAGAGGTTAGAGGTGGATCGCTGATGTTTTGGGGATGTGTGAACTACAACGGCACAGGGAACTTGGTCATTTTCAAATTGATGGCAGTGCAGCATGATATCAGAAAATAGTGGAGGAAACTTTGCACTCATCAACATGGAAGCTGAGCGTGGGCTGTACATAGACGTTCTAACATGACAATGATCCTAAGCACAAAGCCAAGTCAACCTGTCATTGGCTACAGCAGAATTAAGTAAAAGTTCTGGAGTGGCCATCTCACACTCCAGACCTCAATATCACTGAGGCACTTTGGGGAGATCACAGACATGCAGTTCATGCAAGACAGCCCAAAAATATAGAGGAACTGGAGGCTTTTTTGCCAAGAAGAATGGGACGTTTTACCATCTGAGAAAATAAAGTGTCTCATCCACAGCTACCACAATTGATGAGGGTGATTCGGTTACTTTCTGTTGACATTATGGTTTAAAAAGAGCAAACACAACTGTTTGATAATGGCTTGACGCAACGATTAACCATGAGTGAAAGAAAGGTTTTTGAATTATCATTCATATTCTTTGACAAATGGCCAAAAAACCCACAAATTCTGCCAGGGTATTTAAACTATTGAGCACTATATGTCCAGAGAATCAACTTAAGGGCCTGTATAAACATATAGAAAAGTGGGCAGCCATCACAAGTTTAATTGCGCTCAAGAAAAGTTGTCTTCATTTTCAAGCTTTATGTCATTGTAATGACATGATCCTAGAACGGTTTGATGGTTTAAAAGAATGCAGGGGCTTGAGATCTCATGAGGTAGCAATGTAAGTAATGTTTCAGGATCCAGGAAAGTAAAGGGATAATTCCCCACTGGAATCAAAAGTATTTCCCATCAAATTCAGCTGCAGCCAAAGACTGAAACACCTACCCTGGTGTCTTCTGTATAGTCATCGAACCATCTTAGGGAGATGCCCTGTATTGAAAAGAGCAAGATTTTACAGCAGATTTATATTTTCAAGAGCTCTGCAGAATACATTTGATGACTATATGTATGACACAAGAGAAGACAAGCAACAGTAAGAACATGACCACACATACAGCCAAAGGTGTGGATTTTCTTCAAACACAAGACAAGTAAACAACTTTTTTTAAAATTAGGGTAAAGTCCTTGTTCAGCATGCCAGGTCTTGCAGAATCCATTAATGGGTATGTTTCATCAAGTGTTCTAACCATCTAGAACTGATCCAAAGACCCAAAGTGATCAAGTGGTGTCTAGGTGTACCGTACAAGTGACCACAGAAAAGAAACAATTGAAAGGTTTTCTACACAATGAAAACATTACACCCTAATTTCATGGTATCTTCTCCTCAGGCTCATAATGATCATACCCAAAAGACTGATCAAATGATCATTCATTCATTCATTTCCTTTCCAAACTACTTAATCCTACTTGGTTCATAGGAATGGTGGCGCCTATCTCAGCCTACTCTAGACAAAGGTGGGGTATGCCCTGAACAGCTCATCTCAGGGACCTGATAAAATGATAACTAATTATTATTACTTTATACTATTTTTTTTTTGCTGTCATTATAATTATTTTTTGTATGAAAAATGTTTAAATTCTTTACCACATTTATTTTACTATGTAAAGCTGCTTTGCAACAATGTCAATTGTTATAAGCATTATATAAATAAAACTGAAAATTGAAATTTTAATAAAAAACTTGGTACAGCCAATCAGCCTAAATTGCATGTCTTTGGACTGTGGCAGGAAACCCATGCAAGCACGAGGAGAACATGGAAACTCACAGAGAAATGCCCTCATCGAGTGCGGGATTCAAAAGCATGACAATCTTGCTGTGAGGCTGATATGCTAACCACTACCCCACCATGCCGCCCCTCAAAAGATTGAATGATATAATTATATTAACATGTTATGTAAGGTTCATCTGCAAGACTTCCAAGATATACCTGGTGGACATAGGCCAAAAATATGTTCTTTTTACACTGATTTACATACATGTGACAAGACCAGACAAATATACAAAACCTGAATACCCAGCAGTACTTTAACGAGCTTACTACATTTACGGCATTTGGCAGATGCTCTTATCCAGAGCAACTAACAATTATCATTTTTATACAACTGAGCAATAAGGGCCTTGCTCAAGGGCTCAACAGTGGTGATAGTGGGGATTGAACAACTGACCTTTTGGATCAGTAACCCATCGTTTTAACCACTAAGCCACCACTGCCCTAACTCTGTTAAGAATCATTGTCGCTTTTCAAAAAGATGTACAAAACATTCAGAAGTAACTAATGGTAGTTTCTGTTGTGGTTCTTTCAACTTATTTCAAATGCTCACTCACATAAATCACAAGGAGTCTTCCAGGACTGAACATGGAATATCTGTTTAAAGCAATAAAAGTAATCAACCAGCTTGTGGTATGAATCCTACATCATGGACAGAATTAGCAGGCAAAATGTTTTGTTTAGATCTAGGTTGTTTCCATTTTTGACCACACCTGAGGCAGATGAGGACAGTTGCAGTACTTTATGGGGGCAGCCTTGGCCTAATGGTTAGCGGAGCGGGATTGAGACCGAAAGGCCACTGGTTCAATTCCGTTTGATTCTGAAAAAGGTGGCGACCAGGAGTTAGCAGCACCTTCCTCTTCCTCCACCTTCATGTCTGAAGTGCATTCAGCAAGGTATCTAACCCCCAACTGCTCTCCGGGTGCTGCAGTGTTGGTGCCCTCTACTCCAAGTGTGTGTGCTCACTGTTTACATGTGTGTGCTCACTTTGGATGGGTTAAATACTGAGCCAAGTTCCCCTTGTGGGATTAGTATAGCATATCCAAATCAATTCAAAATAAAATATTCCAACAGCCCACTGGTCCAACTGTTCTAACCCTCACCATAACCCAACTGAACTGGGTAAGGCTTATATGAATAGGGCTGTCATCCCAATGGGCTGTCAGAACATAGAGCCATCCGCGATGAGGACAAAGGAATCTGTCTAACTGAAGATCTGTAGCAGTTACCAGAGGACAAAGATGCTCGGCTACCCACTTTAAGGCCTTGAGCCTTAGCATGTGGGCAAAGTTGCAAAAGAAATAGCATTGCTTTGATGAAGTAACAATAATCCATGACTAACAAGTGTGTTGGTGATTGGCAAAAGGATTTTTTCTATATAATAAAGAAAGGGTACTTGCATCTGCTCCATATCCTCTGCGTCCATCTGGAACTGACACTGGAAAACCTTTGGCCCAGTTGGTGAACTTGACACCTTTTCCATCTGTCCAAAGGAAGCGCATCTCCCAG
Organism: Tandanus tandanus; assembly: GCA_039654325.1. Lineage (NCBI taxonomy): Eukaryota > Metazoa > Chordata > Actinopteri > Siluriformes > Plotosidae > Tandanus > Tandanus tandanus. The sequence goes on from JBCNYH010000010.1 coordinate 3,111,999, forward strand.
TTAACATCATTCAAGCCAATCCACATATCATCATGTGTATTGAGCATCATTGTAGTGAGAAATGCTGAAAAGAAAAAGAGAAATGAAAATCGACTTGGGGTTAAATTTCTCAGAACAAATTTATTTTACCGTTACAAAGGTTATTGAGGACAATTGTCAAGGTTAAATGTTTCTGAAATATTTTATATTCTAGTTCAGTGTGTACCTTGTTCTGCTTGACTGTGAATGGATACCAAGTTGCCTCCTTGAGAAATGCAGTATAGTCGAGCATCATGCCATGTTTGCTCTTCACTAGATTTCCCTACAAATTTATAGCACTGGGGAGAAATTTAAATGTCAGACAAGCAGTGTTTTATCATTTATCATTTATTTGCTACTATTGGTGCTCATCTATAAAACTTTTAGCAAAATTGTATATGGATGTTTTTTGCTTAAGCCAAACTAATTAAAAAAAAATCTTATGTTTTATAAAAGTTTTAGAAATGCTGATTCTTTTCAGAAATGTGTACATATGTTTATTTATGCCGAATACCACTAAATCAGGCGGTACAGTGGTATAGTGGTTGGCACGTCTGCCTCACAGCAAGAAGGCTTGGATTCGATTCCGGAGCTCAAGCGTTTTTATGTGGAGTTTGCATGTTCTCCCCGTGCTTGCATGGGTTTCCTCCGAGTACTCTGGTTATCTCCCACAGTCCACAAAACATGCACAGTATGTTAACTGGCTGTTCCAAATTGCCCCTAGATGTGTGACAGTGAGTGTGAATGGTTGTATGTTTGTTGGCCCTGCAGTGGTCTGGTGAGCTGTTCGGGGTGTGCCTTGCCACTGTACCTTGCCAGCCTCCCCGCGACCCTAATAAAGGATAAAGCGGTTGAGAAAATGAATGAATGAATACCAGTAAATCACCAGGGGTTTGCTAAATTAAACAAATGAATCAAAAACAAAATGAATAAAATATTAAATGAAGTAAACAGATTTAAATTATTTTTTCTTATGGCAGGGTTTGAGGTTTGAGTGTAAAAAAAAGAAATAAATATGCATTTTATCAGACATGTTTTGTTGTTTATAGGGTAAATAATTGTGTACTTTCTGATGGAAACATTAATATTTACCTAATGCAAAGATTTATATCACTGTTGTGGCCATTTATGCTAAAAAAACAGACAAAAAAAATTATGATTTTAATCCAGTGACAAAACTGTGTTCATGTGTTTGAGCTTTAGGTTTAAAGTTATTATAAAGATATTTTATTTCACTTTATTGAAACAATTCATGTATGCAACAAGAGGCATATTGTTCAATCAGTTAAGAATAAACAAGTCAAATACTAACCCACCCTGTTAAAATTCTTGATGTGTAAAAACATTAATTATCCTTTTTAAAAAAAATAAAATAAAATAGGTTGATAGGTTGGCATATGGTGATAATGCTCAGAAGTGTTAGTTTTTAACATGGAATTTTAC
>JBCNYH010000010.1:3119567-3129817 GCA_039654325.1 Tandanus tandanus
TATATTACACAAAGAAATCATATAATTAACAATAAAACAATGCAGGCAGAGAATCAGTGTAGTCAATAACCTGTACTTATACCCCCAAGCAGCCAGATTTGTCTTTCATTTCATAGTGAGCATAACAGTTAATTAAAAAAATCTTAAGCAATGAATATGATTTAAAAAATGGACATCAAAAATAAAGTAACTCACTGAAGTTTCATCTGACCACGTAAAGCCAGCATTGTCATCCAGCATATTGAAACCAATCCATGCCGGATCATTTCCCCCACCATACCTTACATTTTGAAGAGCAAACATTTAACAACATTTATAACTGTATAATTTTCTTTAAAAATTAAATTACAAAATAAATCACAAAAACTATCTAAATGAAAGAATGTAGAAAGAATGCTTACGGTAAAGTATTGGTCTCAGCCTCAGAATGAAAGCTAGCAAGATCACCACCGATGGCTTTGCAATAATCACGTGCCTCAAACCATGTTTTCTTATTTTCTAATGCATTTTTATATACCTAAAAATAAGAAAAAACAGCAAAATGTATGTTGCTTATGTATGTGTATCACTTCGGTGTATGGAGTATTATATCCACAACACAAATGATCATAATTGATAAATATGATCGTTTGTGTTATTGATATAACTGAGGTATTTTAATGTAAGCATTGACTGTGTATTTCTGTATGTGCAGACAGTAACTGTACCCGAATGCAGTTGGCAGGGTCTTTTTTTATCCATTTGGCGGGACAACTGAGAGGTTGTGTCACAGGAGGTGCTCTGGTTGTAGTAACCCCATCTGCTATTTTCTTACAGATGTACTTTTCTTTTTTGTCACAACCAATTACATCCCATAATCCTGCTGAAGTTCCAGTTCGCATGGCAACACAGCCTTGGCGCCTATCTAAATGTCAGGTATGTACAACAAAAAAGCTTACTACACTATCTGGGTTTTTCAAACGACATATCAAATGTAAACTGTAGCACTTATTAATAACGTACATACCTGGCATTCCAACATTAAAGTGTGTAAATTTGACTGCTTGCTTATTTGTCCATTCAAAGCGGTCTAGACGTTCAGTATTGGAAAGGCCTATCCAGAAATATTTTTCAGGCCGTAAGCCAATCTGGCTGATGAGAAAAGCATTCTCATACCTGAAAAAAGCCCATATTGCCACACACACGCACACACACACACACACACACACACACACACACACACACACACACACACACACACACACACATTTGGTCTATGCAGGTAAGCAGTTTAATTTCTTGCTATATGAAAAAAAATATGTTACCTGTCTGCAACTTGTACCAGTTCAGCTGAACTTTGTCCACATGCTGTTTTGGCCTCATTGAATGTTTTGGCTTCTATAGCAATGCTGTAGCAGTAGGAGCTGAACCTAATCCAACCCTAAAAGAGCCACAAAAACAGATCCAGTTCAGAGCATACTGTATGTATTTAGGTAGATGTAAAGTAAGTAATCAAAGCAAAGTCACGTTCAAAAAACAGATAAAATTGACACATTTTCTATAAACATTTTCTCCTTACCTATTATAAAGAGCAGCAAACAGTAAAAAGTCAATGGACTGACAACTCAACTCAACACACACACACACACACACACACACACACGCACGCACGCACGCACGCACGCACACACACACACACACACACAGCTATACAGCAAACAGGTAAAACGGTTTTTTTCTCACTCACTCATTTATTTCCCAAACCGCCATTCACACTCACATTCACACCTACAAGTAATTTAGAGTAGTCAGATGATGGACTGTGGTGGACATCTGGAATGCATTGTAAATAACAATAAAAAAAAACAGTTACAAAAAACACACAGTCAGTCAAAAATGTCACCATCAGCATTTTCCTGTGGTACTGACCTTTTAACTGCAGCAATATATTTAAAGCTTTATTGTTTCAGAAGCAAGGAGTCAGCAATTGTTCATGCCTTTTCAAGAAGAATAACATGTCTCTTTCCTCACACCCTTTTCATCATTTACTCACTAAAGGCAAGAAAGTTATTGTTTGAACAAGTCTTCAAACGAACTCACCAGTGCTGACACCAGTGCTGACACCAACGCAATATACTCACTCAATCTCTCACTCACTCATTTCCTAAGCCTCTTAATCCTATTCAGGTCACGCCGAGGCTGGAGCCTATTTTAGCTGACAATGGGCAAAGGTGGGGTACACCCTGAACAGCTCTACAGACCATTGCAGGGCCAACACACACACACACAGCCATTCACACATACATTCACACCTAGGGGCAATTTGGAACAACGAATAAGCCTTATGTGCATGTCTTTTAACTGTGGGAGGAAACCGGAGTACCCGCAGGAAACCCACACAAGCACAGGGGGAACAGGCAAACTCCACACATAAACGCCCGGGCCTGGAAATCGAACCCACGCCCTTTTTGCTGTGAGGCGGATATGCTAACTACCATAACACAATGCCGCGCAAAGCAATACACCGAGTACACACTGGCAGCATTATGGGTCAGCTTAATGCTACTCAGCTTTCTTTCTCTCTCTCAGTATGACCACCTTTCCCACTTAAGACAACCTTTGCCTATGCCATTGCTACCTGGCAATAGTGTTTTGCAGGCAGGAACATTTGCCACTTACTCATTTGTGAAGCCGCCTAATCCGACCAGGGTTGCTGGGAGGCTGAAACCTATATCTCCCCCTGCTTGTGTGGGTTTCCCATGGGTACTCCGGTTTCCTCCCACAGTCCAAAGACATGCACATTATGCTAATTGGCTGTTTCAGCATTATATATATAATTTTATATATAAGGACAAAATCCTATTTAATGGTATAGTATGTGTACGGAGAAGGAAAGCACATGACTCACAGCAGGACATCCAGGACTGATCACCTCAGGGGTCCCTGCAGGTTTGATGGAGGCTTTCTTTTTACACATGTAGCCATACTCCTTTTCACACATGTGATCTGCCCACTTTCCGTCCTATAGCATGATATGAAAAGTATTCACAATCACAGGCTGAGACTAAGAGGAAATCAATAAAGAAACATTCTCATTGTGTTAACTTCACACATAATACCAGTACAAATGACAGTGGACTGTACCTTTCCTCTCATGAGAACACAGTCTTCTCTGAGGACAGCTGTATGTGAAGGTTCTCCCACAAGCCACTTGGCAAATGTGACATGGGTCCTGTCTGACCATTCAAACAGGTTCTGAATCTTCTGATCATTAAGACCTATCCATAATTCATCAGTGGGCACTGCCAAACAAACACATTTCATGCAGTATCTCTGTCAGTGGGTAAACAGGCCCATATTATGTAAAGGGCTATAAAATATTTTTTAAAAATAGATTTTAGCCTATTAAAAGATGTAACTTTAATAACCAGGAGGCATGGTGGTGTAGTGGTTAGTGTGTCTGCCCTCACAGCAAGAAGGTCAAGAGTTTAGGTCCTCCTGGCTAACAATTTTATGTTTTTACAACGTTGCACAAAAGTTGCTCAAATGTTATTTACAGAATCCCAAAAAACATTTTTAAAATGTTACAGGTAATATTTTCATTAAATATCTCAAAAACCTTGATTTTTATATTACATTAATTTGCGAGGACTGTGTGCACGTGTGGTTTCCTTTTCAGTACCTTCTTGATTCACTGAAGAGGAAACCCCAGTATCGACGTGCACATTCCTTGTCCCACACTAGATGGCTCTGAACCGTGGGCCTGGATGTGTGTGACATTTTGACGATGTCAAAACAACGTTGTGTATAAAAGTCATGTGCATGTTCTCAATAAACCTCATGGTTTCACACTGTCACAATGTTCAGATAACGTTTTTTTGCAACCAAACATATTATGACCTTTATGCAGCTTTGCAATAATGTCACAAAATGTTGTGTGTTAGCTGGGCTCGCCTCGGTGAGGGTGTTTCTGTGTGGCGTTTGCATGTTCTCCCTGTGTTTGTGTGGTTTTTCTCCGGGTACCCCGCTTTCCACCCGAAGTCCAAAGACATGCACATTAGGCTAACTGGCTGTTCAAAATTGCCACTAGGTATGAGTGTGTATGCTTGCATGTGTGTTGACCCTGTGATGTGCTGGCGAGCTGTTCAGGGTGCACCCAGTGTTAGCTGAGATAGACACCAGCGTCCCCGGGACCCAAGTAAGATAAAGCGGTTCAGCAAATGAATGAGTGAATAAATTTTAATAACTAGAATATGTCCATGAATGATTTATATGTACATATTTCTTGAAGATGCTTGAGGTTTTTATGATTATTCACATTATGATGCTTTGGCTTCGAAGCTAATTCAAAAAGATTATGTAAATAGGTACTCTTACAGTATCCACTCTGTGATATAATGAAGCTGTGTTCTTCTATACTGTGAATACTGGTCAGGTCGGCTCCTTCTTTACGACAATCTGTCAGAGCATCTTTCCATATCATCTTAGTACGGGACAGAGAGTAGCAGTGACCAGAATATGGTACCCAATTGGCTGGGCAGAAACTGGGCTGGTCTTTAACTATCAAACATGGAGACAAAAATTGCATAAGTGCCAGAAGAACAGAAGGTTAGAAGGTGGCATATGTAAATGTGTATACTTGTGCCTGTAGATCTTACCCACTAAAGGTATACTGATAGTGGAATTTCCCTTGCGGCAGATGTATCCAAGTGTACTACTGCAGGACATACTCTCCCATTTAGATGCTTTCCCAGCATTAAGTGCTGCACAATTCATGCCAGGCTCCAGTAAGGGGTGGCCTAATGGATGAGGTAGGGTTTAATAGCATGCTTGAAAAATAGTCTTCAAGCATGTGAATGTGTGTGCACTCACCTGGAGCCCAGTTCAAATATCTAAATGGGTTTCCATTGCTCCATTGCCAGCCACTTTCAAAATCCAGACTATTCAGCCCAAGCCAAAGAGATGAACCTAGTATATTAGTTAATCCTGAAAAAGAAAAAAACTTTCTATATTATATGTAAAAACATTTCTGTTGCAAAAAAGATACTAGTGTAACTTGGGGTTACTGATATGAAGTCAGGTCTGTGTACCTGATATATACGTTTGCTCATGCAGCTCCATGATGCTGAGTAGATCAGCACCTTGCTGCTGGCAGCTTTTGCGAGCCTGATGCCAGGTGAGTACTGATTGGATATTCCTCTGGTACAACACACCTGTTACTGGATCAGTGTCCCAGCCTTCTGATGCTAGGGGGAAAAAAAAGACTGTGATCATGCAGGCTGGTCAAATAGGCATACTGTATATAATGGCAGTTGCATACTGACATTTTCATATTTCACAGAATGCTTACATGCTTACAAATGCTTCTCTGTGAATAAAATTATTTTATTTATTTTAATGTTTGTGGAAGCACGGTAGCGTAGTAGTTAACACTTCTGCGTCTCAGCAAGAGGGGTCTGGGTTCAAGCCCTGTGTCCAGTAAGGGTTTTTTTGTGATGAGTTTGTATGCTCTTCTCGTGCTTGTGTGGATTTCCTCCGGGTGCTCTGGTTTCCTCCCACAGTCAAAAGACATGCACATTAGGCTAATTGGATATTCTTGATTGTCCCTAGGTGAGGCGGCATGGTGGCGTAGTGGATAACATGTTTGCTTAATAACAAGAAGGTCCTGGGTTCGACTCCCCGGGCTCGGGCGTTTATGTGTGGAGTGTGCATTCTTGTGTGGGTTTTCTCCAGGTACTCTGGTTTCCTCCCACAGTCCAAAGACATTCACATTACCCTAACTTGCTGTTCCAACTTGCCACTAGGTTTGAGTGTGGGTGTACATGGTTGTGTGCTGGGATTGTATGTTCAGGGTACACCCCACCAGCCATCCCGGGACCCTAGCAGGGTTAAGCATTTCCGAAAATATGATGAGATGAAGTTTTAATATTAAATGTGATCATATTTTCATGTATGTGGCAAACTTCTGGGTTCACCAGAGAGGAGCGCAGGTGCTCACTCTGATGTCAAAGAGTAAACATTTACTGTATTTAAACACATGACAACCTAAATAGACGACAAAAAATGAGCAAGGCCTAAATTATATTTTAATGGCTCGCAAACTAACCTGATTACTTACACACGTGTCGGACATTAATGCACAGACAAATGGAACATAAAATCTTTTGCAGTAAAACCAAAGCAGCAAAAATCTTTCACTTACATCTGTAATCAAACAGGAAAATGCAGAGGAAACAATTTCACAGGAATTGTGTGTTTCAGCAGGTCAGTCTGCAGACCTGATTTTGGGACTGTCCCTAGTTTTATGGCCCCAATATAGCACACAATAAAAAAAAGTAAGAAAATCTGTTCCAAGTATCACAGCACTTACTGGCATTTCTCTGCCTGTCCTTCTTGCTTGATTTTTCATTTTTTTAATCAGCATCTATCCAAAATATGTCCACACCCAAAGAAACCTTAGTGTAAGGGTAATTTTTAACATTTCACACTACAAACACACATCCCAGTGGATATCCTAACATATTTATCATTAACAAAGATTTCAATATCTCTTAAAATGTCTGCACTATACTGTAAATTTTATACTATATTGTCACTTTTTTATTTTTATTTTTGTATTTTTGCACATATTTCCTTACAGTGTATTGCTCACTTCATATTTATCCTGCTTAAACTCTTGTATAAACTTACTTAAATGCTTTTCCTGTACAGTCAGCAAAGCTAAACTGCAGTCTGATTCTGATTCTGAAAAGCTGATTCTGATTCTCAAATGTGCCACCAATAAATCAGAGATCTCTTACATTTTGTTGGACAGAAACCCCATTTCTTGTCCTTGTCATAGTCTGTTTCTGTTGCACACCAAAGGTGCCCATCAGATCGCCCTTCAAGGGTGCACTCAGCGAACCACTTCTCCCCATATTTAAAGGGAAACTGGCAGGGGCTGCCCATAGCATTGCCACCAATGGAAAACGTCTCTGCAGAAAATACAAGTGATAGTGAGTTGTGTTGTTAAAAAAAAGCCACACTCTTCATGCATATGTTTATCTTAAATTCATAAAATAAAATAACACTCGTCGTGTAATATAAGCATTGTCAACACTCATAGCATGTTTCCTCTTAGCCCCTTTATTTAGATTTTTTTTTTAAATGTGTACTTATATTTGTTGCCCCTTGAACATGCCTTATGAATTATATAGAAGTCCAACACAAGTCAATAGTCCATCACAAGTATTTCACTATGAGTGAAATACTCTACCAATTTAACGAGCCTGCCATCTGCCACATCAATCAAATGATCAAGCTACCTGACAAAATTTCACTCCTTGACAAAGACACATAATATAAACCTATAAAAAAAACTATCATAAGAATCCTACCTTGGTATCCATGAGAGCACAAGTCTTGCTTACTGCCATATATCTGCCACCGGCTCCAAGTACCTGTCCCTTGGTACAGCAGCATATTGGGCTCATGGCGATTGCCGTAATTCAGATGAAATGGTTGCCTCTTTATACCAAACAGAGTCTCATTCTTACACTCCCATAGCTGCATAGGACTGAGTTCATTGCAGGGGAGCAGAACAACTCGAACCCAGTCTTTAAGGTCCTGAGCTCCAAGGCACATCTTGTGGGAGATGCTTAGGATCCGAGAAGAGGAAATCCATCGGAAATGCTGCGCCTTTGAAGTGAAGTCACAGTCACCAGCTTGTGCCATGTTTTGATCTACCACCCTCACACATTTATTGTGGGCCTCGTTGTAAATGAGGAAAGTACTGCTGTCTGTCCAATGGACGGAAAAAAAACAAAGGATTAGGTTTAATTTATGAACGACAAACTATGAACCACTGCCGGTAGTCACATCACCTCATGTGTTTATAATTACATGTATTTCATAAACAGTGGTTACCTGAAACACATTGAAGTGTATTGATCTCAAGTGATTTGTTTATTTGTATTTACTTATCTTCACACACACACACACACACACATACACACACACACACACACACACATACACACACACACACACAAACACACACACACACACACACACACACACACGCATATTTATTACATACCTAGCTGCGCAGTGTAGTGGAAAGCCATGCAGAGGCACAGCAACAGAGGAAAGTGAAATTTCTTCATGTCCGTCCTTTAGTTCATAATCCAAGGAGAATTATCCAGGCAGTGTGTTGTATCTTTATGTATTTGTATGTGCGGGTTTCTGCTCAAGTGAAAAGTGGGAAGCTAACAAACCATGTGGACCAAATACACACCCCTGATTTGTTTGGGGTGGGAGTTAAAGACAGGAACAATGTGGCAATCTAGGATCTCTATCATCTCGCGCTTACTCATGCACATTTTGGCACAGGCACACACACTAACAGCAGACATATATCAGTTTTTAAAGTGCACTAACCTATTTTTATTCATTCATTTACAAACTTGAAATGTATACTCGTAATTATTATCGAATTCATTGATTAATTAAATTACTGTCCATAAATGGTCTCTCTTTTTTCCTTCTTTTTTCAGGAGAAACTCTGTTGAAGCTAACTCTCTTACAGAGTATTAAACACTTGTAATGGCATAAAAAAGTAAAATACTTCCTTTTAAAAATGTGAGAAGCAACAGACAGCCACAATTAAGTTTCCTTCTGAGAACTGAGAAGTGTGTGTGCATGTGCGTGTGTGTGTGTGTGTGTGTGTGTGTGTGTGTGTCTCATTCATACAGCCAGTAAGAGTGTGTTAATTTTTCAGGAATAAGTTAATCTACTAGGCGACACAGTGGTGTAGTGGTTAGCATGTCCGCCTCACAGCACGAAGGCCCGGGTCCGATTCCCAGGCTCGGGTGTTTCTGTGTGGAGTTTGCATGTTCTCCCATGCATGTGTGGGTTTCCTCCTGGTACTCCGGTTTCCTTCCACAGTCCAAAAACATGCACATTAGGCAAATTGGATGTTCCAAATTGCCCCTTGGTGTGCATGTGAGTGTGAATTGTTGTATGTGTGTTGGCCCCGCAATGGTCTGGCGAGCTGTTCAGGGTGTACCCTGCCTTCTCCCAGAGTTGGCTGAGATAGACGCCAGCCTCCCCACGGCACTAATTAGGGTTAAACGGCTTAGCATTATGAGTTGATGATGAGTTAATCAGTCACTCTGGAAGTCCAGAGTAATAAACATACCTTTCTGTATTAGCTTGACCTGAAACATGCAGGTTAAAACAATATAGAAATCTGTTTTGCATGCATGAACTCTGAAGCTATCAGCAAATAATTAAATTAGACCTAGGAAAAGATTCTGGAAAATATATACATATATTAATAAAGTTTTAAGGATAACTTTCATTTATGCATTAAATTATTTAAGTGGGTAGGGGGTGGGTAGGCATGTGAAATGTTAAAAAACTGCTGATAAAGTAAGAGTGAAAAGCAGTAGGAATTTTAGATGACCTGTAGCTCAGCAAGAAGGAAATCTGTTTTAAACTTTGGAGTACAAAGCAGGGAAATCCTGTTTCCTCCTCTGGGGTTAGAAAGAGTTGAGGTTGGCATTTACAGTTGAAATGAAAAGCTAGATCAATGAAAAGATTTTCACCTTATTATGCCAGTTGTAATAGTATTTTAAATTAGTAGTCCATAAATATAGAATTTACGCATGCAGATTCATTTTTACATTTTCTTTCTAAGCTAAATTGTCAGATGAATAATCAGAAAGGTAAATGTGGCCCATGACAACTGAAAGAGGAAGGTGTCAGAAAGACAAAACATAAGACATGAGAAACTTTCATACATCTAAAGATATTTTTCTTAGAAATTGACAATCTGGTACTTTCCCTTTCTTCATTTCTGCTTTTATGGAGGATACTATAACTTTTAGCTATTTGTGGTTGAAGTATCTCAGAAAAACAAAATGGGAAATTTGGTCTACATATTTTTTGATCATTTAATTGTGTTTCTGACGATGTGCATGTACTGTACACGACAAATGTAATGTGAGAAGAAAATAAAGCTACACAAGGAATAAAAGAGCTTAGCAATTTTTAAAAGAAGTAAATATGAAATGAAATGAAATTCAAACTTTTTTAAAATGGAAAATCCATTCATCTATACATTTTCTGAACCATTTAATCCTACTAGGGTCACGGGGAGGCTGGTGCCTATCTCAGCTGACTCTGGGCGAAGGCAAGGTACACTGTGAACACCTTGCCAGATCATCGCAGGGCCAACACACACACACACACACACACACACACACACACACACACACACACACACACAC
>JBCNYH010000010.1:3175983-3196270 GCA_039654325.1 Tandanus tandanus
CGAAGCTTTTTGGATTGAAAGCGAAACGTCTTCAAAAACCACAAAAAAGAAGTCCAGTTGCCTCGACTCAAGCTTTTAGGATTATTATGACCTGGATGATTGAGAATCTACACCAACATTTACGGATATTCTTCTATGTTATATAACAGTATTCTATACTGGTCAGCTATACATGCATTAATAAGTACAGCTGATTACCCTTAAATATTGAAACAATTAAAAGTTAAATGTAGCCTTAAACATGTAAGCAATCATTTGACCACCCTGAAATACAGTGTGTTAAAACACACTTTAAACTTTTGTCATATCAGACTGTTAAAAAAACTGCATTAGTGTGTAACCTGTTTCTTGCTTTTTCTAGTTATTAGTGCTGATAATTGTACTGTTTTATTATATGGCACCACCCTAGGTGCAATCTGATTGGCTGTTGAATGGATTGTAATTTCCCCAGTACTAGACAATAACTTTTTCTAGGTCCACCAGCAGTCAACTAAAACATGAATTTCAAATAAAGTTCATGTTTTCTCTATTTTTTTTTTATTTTTATCACATTAGAGTCACTCTCAGTGGCTTTTTAACACAAGTGACAATGAGTATTCAGAGAGTGAAGTCTACTGTCCTGAAGAGTTTGAAGGAGAAAGCGACTCTGTTGGGGTTGCAAACGATAAAAATAGCAACAGCCAGGAAGTTACGAAAATTCATCCTAGACCAAATTAGACCTAAAAAAGACCTCCAGTGGCATGAACGTTTTTCACCCATACATGTGCACAATTAACAAAGAGAACATACTGGACTTACAGGCTCAAGAACTCGGACAGCTTTCTGTGTTTGTAGCATGTACGGGAGAAAGGATGCTGGTGGCTATTTTCTGCGCCTTTGTAAGTTTTTCTTTTTGCGAGTTTGGGGAGAGCTCGTTCATCCATACAAGCATTTCACGGCCAGCAATAACAGGTTCAAACAACCATAAACTTCCAGGTCTTTTTTTTTTGTTTGTTTTGTCATGGGATATAACAAAAATTGCCATATAATAAATAACTTATGAACCTTGATAATTCTGTCAGTACAGGAAATTGCAAACCGTACTATTGCTTGTTCAATACATAATACCTCAGTCTGGAACTTCCCTGTAGTGACCTCACTCTCAGTTAACAAGTGGTATATAATTTATTATTTAGCTAGTTAAGTGACATTAGGTTTAACTACACATAACTGACCAAAATCTATTTATTGTAGCTGTCCATTTGAGGGATGGAAATTAATTAATGATAATTAGTTCTGTAAATGGAAGATTGTCATCATTGCTTCATTGTGCTTAAATTAACTACTGTACAGGGACTTTAGTGGAGGTTAACCTTGCACATTTCTGCACATTGTTATAAGAAGAAAAAGATTAGGAATAATGTGCCTGCTGAAATTATCTAATTTATGTAAATTGCGTAATGGACATAGAGAACAGATGCTCAGTACAGTGTTTATGTATAAGAAAAGAAGGCTAAGGGTCTAGAATTCAGTCTCAGGGAAGGATTGTAAAATAAACCCCTAAGGATGATTCAAGATCAGAACCTTTATCAGGGATTAATTTGTGTTTAACTCACTGACTACATAAAACAGGACAATAATTTTGTCTACAGTGTTATAGGTTTGTTAATACAGTTTAAACAAGTATGATTTTAAACCCAAAATTAAACTATACTTTTAATTTTGATTTTTTTTTTCTGAATATAATGTGTTTAAAATCTCTCATACTGTCTCTGCTTTTCAGATATAATATGTTCATTGTCATGTATCCTTTGGGTGTGATCGGTGAACTGATGACCATATATGCTGCTCTGCCATATGTTCGGAAAGCGGGCATGTACTCTTTAAGACTCCCAAACAAATACAATGTCTCCTTCGACTATTACTACTTCCTCATCATTGTAATGCTCTCCTACATCCCACGTAAGAATCAATCACGTACTCATGCTTATTCACCCCACTGTGTCTGGTAATTCAGTTATAAGTATATTAACTAAAAATGGTAATCTGTTGTAGTTATTAAAATCTACACTGATCAGCCATAACATTAAAACCAGCTGTTCTGTTCACCTATTCTGACACTATTCTATTTTACACAGTTTGTGCTACAGTAGGTCTTCTGTGGGATTAGACTAGATGTACTAGCATCAGTGAATCTTGGGCACTCATGACACTTTTACCACTGGTTTTCCTTCCTTAGACCACCTTTTGGTAGATACTTACCACTGCCTACTGTTTTGGAGATAAATAGACCCAGTCATTTAGCGATCACAGTGTGGCCCCTGTTAAAGTCAGACTATTGTGCTTGCTCATTTTTCTGGCTTCCAACTTTCTGCCTACTAAATCCTACTGCTTGGCAGGTGCCACTGTAATGAGATAATCAATGTTATTCACTTGACATGTCAGTGGTCATAATGTTTTTAATCTTATGGCTGATCGGTGTATATAAAAATGGTTGTGTTTTTTTGTGTTATTTATATGCCACTTCAGTTACTAGTTAAAGTTGTATTTAATTTTTCTTTTTATTAAGGGTCAAAATTCTATTTTCACTATCCTAAAGTCTTAAAATTGTCTCCATATGTTTGATTCTGAAAAGAAGTATGTTTGGCAAATTTGGTATGCTGGTATGTTTATACTTGACATATAGAGTGCAACACTGCTTTGTTTTTTCGGAGTGCAAAAGTTAAACCAATGTGGTTTAGAAACCAGGAAATCATCTGGATTTGATCAGTTAGCCTCTGAAGTCCTACTCATGGAATTTAACCACACTCGTATATGGGGTATTGTGGTGTGTACAGTTTTTGGGTTTCTATTTTGGAGGCCAATTGTTTGATGTTTTTTTCCTAAACTATCCACTTTGAACATGAAATTACACAAAGGGACACCCTTAAAAATATGGATGTAATGTCTAGTTTAAGGCCCCATTTACTTCTCATATTTCAGATTCAAGTTCATATTTTTCTCATGCTCCATTTTGAAATTCAGTGTTGTATCTGTGCACTGTATAACACAAGTTATCCTAATTTCTATCAATTTTTGTCTCAGTGTTTCCCCAGCTGTATTTTCACATGCTGCGTCAAAGGAGAAAGGTGCTTCATGGGGAGGTTATAGTAGAGAAGGACGAATAGCAAAACACTGCACTGTACTGACCACCACAGCAATCAATTAATACTCAGACCTGTACACAAAGAAGAAGATTAGGTAACATCAAACAGGATGATCGGCAACCCAAATTACTAATTGCACACTGGAAATGCTCCAATACTCAATCTCTCCTACAACCTACAACAATAGTGAGAACTGGGTGCTCTTCACTTGGATGGAAATGATTGCAGTATTCCTAAACACATCAAAAATATGGTAAATTAAAAGCAGTGAATCTTTTGGATATATTTCATGTGATTTGTCACCAAACGGGATACTACTGGAATAAATATTTTGGATTACATATTTTGTTCCCTCACATCCTCTTCTGAAATTTTTGCTGATCTGTAGTGGATTGAATCTCATTCTGGATTAAACTCTGTTTTGGATATAATCTCACCTTTCACTGTACTCAGAACTTATCTGGGTTTGGAATGTATTCAAGAGGGAAGAAATTATGAAGAAAGAGTGAAATAGTAGTTTGCTGATTACTGTAAATTCCACTTGGAAGTTTTGAACTGACCGCTGACATTAGTGCAGGAGTTTATTTTTTAAATGATAAACTAATGATATGATGAGACAGAGAGAGAGAGAGAGAGAGAGAGAGTCTCAAACTATTTTAGCGATCGATTTTACAGCATTTTATTTTAAGAACCATGGTTTGTTTACAATGTATGTTTACATTTTTTAAATGTTTCAAACCTGGTGTCTTACACATGGAATAAAACATGATTGGGCATGGTATTATAGGAAGATAATTAATAACATGGTTGTGTAACACCATTACCTCCCTGAAGCTGATAATTTTTCATTAATTAAAACATTCAGAATGTCCTTACATTTAATGCTGTAAAAAGTCCACACACAAAGTAATTTCCTGATATCACTTACATTACAGCAGCCCTAAAGTCATTCTTTCAGCAGCCTTTCTATTTTCTTATCTGTAACTGAATGACAAATAAAATTCAACATGCCGAACCAGAAACAAATGTTAAACATGCAACACCATACAGAAAGGGTGCCATATCAATGATTATCAAATTGTCTTTGGAAAATAATGCTTGAAAACCCTTAATCTGTTTATTAGTCTTAGATCATGTGGAACATCTACCAAACACTTCCCTGTGAATGAGGTGTTATTATAAAACATAAACAGAATTCAGCCAGGATAAGGAATACATTATCCAGGAGTGCATTTTACTTACCGAATCGTCTACATCAGTAAAATTGTGTCCTGATTTAAATGCTTTTTGTTTCAGATGTATAGAGCATGGTGTAAGGATGAAGGGGGGAAATTTTGCAAAAGTTAAAATTTTTAATACTTCACCTGAACTATGACTGTTTCTTAAATGTTTACATCAATAAGTGGCGTTTCAAAATTGGTGAGAATCGTTCAGGGATATCTAGAAGACAGGTCAGTGTGATCTCGCTTTGCAAATTTATATACAATTTACAATTTTAAATTATTATGAACTCACATGAGACAATATGAAGAGTGAGACAATAAACCTGTCCTGGGCCCTGACTAGCTCTGTCAGTCTTCATTGCATGGTGTCATGGTGTTGTGTTTTGGTTCATTCCATGTCAAGTTACCTTGTGTTGCCATCCATCACAGACCTTGTAACCACTAAATCAGAAGATACAAAGTGACAGATACATACACTTATGTGGTTGTGCTTATTGAATGGCATGCAATAGTCAGTACCAACCACTTTGTTTTCAGACATTTTCTTTAAATTCCAATTTATAAAGGATTTGTTTTTGTCTAAAGTTGTTTTACTTGTAAAAACCCAATAAGATATAATCAGATTCTAGACCAAGCTCTGAACCACACAGTATCCAAATAACATGCTACCTGATTACTTTAATGATAGTACTCAATTAACAAAACCATTTTCCACAAATATATCATTTACATTAGGCTTGGAAGAGGATTTGAAATATGTCTTTCCATGTACCAGTGTTCTATTTCTATATAGCCTCACTCATGCCATAGAGTTCATCAACAGTAAAATCAATAACTGGTGTTAGCAGAGTATTAACACAAGAATGCACCGTTGTACCATTTGATGTTCGAGACCACCCAGGTTTGTGGCTAACACAGTATATGGTCTTAAAATTATTTTATGAAATTACTGTGAGTGAAATATTAGACTTTGGTTTGGATGTACTGTGTACTTTAAGCCAAATTCACTATGATTCTGAATGAAATGGCTCCAAGAACTGTGATGATTAGATCTGGAGTTGAAACCTCCAAAAATAGCATGAAAAAGATGGCATGGAATGGCCTTTTCATTTTTATTATTTTAATCTTTTTTTTTTTTTCTTACAGTAAAACGTTTGTTGAGTAGTGTCTCTCTCTAAGGTGCTACTGTTACATATTTTCGTTCTTCTGTGCAGCTGAGAAGAAATGGGAGAGAGGTCAGAGCCAAATATTATGAACAAAAGTGGAATGACAGAAATGTGAATACTTATGGAATTAATATGTTCTTTTAAATAAGTGCACTACAAGTTTTTAAGTGTATTTAATAACCATCATGGTGATCGACTGGAATAAGTGATAAGGAGGAAACAATAAAAATCAGTTTGATGATGCACATGATGTAGAATTCTTTAAATTACCATTATATTTACTATGTTTCGTATTTACTAACTTCCTATTTAGTAAAATGCATTAAATAAGCATTTAAGAAGAATGAGCAAACATAATAGTAATGAAATTCATATTTATTACATCCTTTGTCCTATTATATGTTTATTTATAGGTAAAAATCACTATGTGTGGGACAAAAATGGGACACATATAATGAAATGGCAGATTAGAGTTCATGAGAAATACAAGACAAATGTAATATAAAATGATCCAAAATTATATAAAGTACATGTCATAGGAAATTCCTTTGAGTAATGAAATGCACGTTCATTTATTTCTTTAGCCTTGTTTAGTTCACTGCTGAATGGTTATGGAACCTTACAGGTTATTAATTGACTGTCCAGAAATGAAGACATAATGTCATCTCAGTTGACAACGGACATGAAACAATTCACCTAGAACCAAACACTGCAGCTGATTACTTCTATTACATGGTCTTTCCTCATTTGTCGTACCTGCATCAGGTCTACTTGTCAAAGAGAATCATCAATCTCTGATACAAGCTGCGAGGTCATGTGACCGTATTTATCTGTTTGCCACTCTTCCATTTTCACAGATTTCAACTCTTTACTGCTCTCTCACAGATGAAACTGAGATGGTCGTCACAGTAGAAGTCGTTCCACTTTCCTCCATGAACAATGCCTGCACAGTCCTCTCCTTCATCATGTCCATGGCTCCAGTTATCAGGCTGACCAGGCCTCCATTTCCTACATACACACAGAAATGCAGTGTAGCAGCCTACCTCCTATGGCTAAATCCTCAAAAGAGCAATGCTTACACAGACATGCACAGATATACTTACGTAAAAGTAGGCTCTGAACCATCCACCCAACGCCAGTCATTCTCTTTTTGTCGATCTGTCAACCCCAACCAGAAGTAGCCTCCACCAACTGTGTGAAGATGTACCCAACCCTGAGGAAATTAAGCAGTTATTGATTGAGGAGAAGTATGATATGGAGAATTATTCTGTTCAGGGGTTATTTTCTGAGACTGAAATAATTCACATGAATGCTGAATTCTATGATTGTTTGTCACATTATTATGTTGCCAATACCAGCCGTGCAATAATCATTTAACTTGCCCCATGGCAACAGTGTAATAATTTAGTTATCCACTGACAATGATGCAATACCAAGAATTACTCTATGGCTTTCCACCAATCAGAAGCAAGAAAATCTTTTGAGTAAATAATAAAACACATATTTTTTCTTGTAACATACTGCTCCCATGACTATATAAGATAGATCTTTATTGTCAACTGTTGCATGAACAATGAAAATCAGTAATCAATAATATCTGCTGCATACAGTCAAAGCTTATTTATTTAGCTATTTTATTTATTTTACAAGCAAAATGATTCTGAAACTGTCACAGTCGAAACCAGATTTTTAAACGTTTCCTTGTTTTCTCAGTTGTTCTTCCATCCCAAGAGATTCACTAACTTGGAGTTATCCTCTCACCTGTTCTTCATTATTGTTGATGATGACCATGAATGAAGACATGCCATTGCACTTTTGAAAAGCATTGTCAAAACTGAGCTTTTCAGTAGAGAAGAAATAACAGCTGTTCATGAACCACACCCAGTCTGTTGGGCAGTCAACACCACCTATGTAACACACACACACACACACACACACACACACACACACACACAGTTCTGATGTGGGTAGAGTGTATTTACATCAGTGTATGTTTACACTGCACTTTTCGACTACTATCTAAACTGATGTGCCTAAGAACATGATTGTTGCGTTTGAAAGGAAGTAGCACGTTGCGTGGGTGTGTTTATGTGAGTCTGATTGTAATGCTTAGTGTGTAGTTACGTCTGCTTATTGAATTACATGAAAAAGTAAGTACTAATTATTTCTGTTTCAACATATTTGGAGTGGATATCTGGATTACTAAACATTCCCAAAATATTCTGAGGTTACAGTGACCTACCAGTGACTGAAAATTAGGCAAATGCTTAATAGGACAAACCATTTTTCTAACAGGCGCAATTCATTTATTTTGAAAGAATGTAAAGGCACTCCTCATGATTATGAACTTCTATCATAAACTTAATTTCACTTCTAAGAACTATCAAGCCACATAATCTTGTATCAGCAACATGATAACTGAGGATCACTGAATCATAAAATATACATCAAACATACATGAATACACAAAAAGGAGCAATACAGAGTACAAATCTATGCAGTGTCATTAAAGAGCTTTAGTCCATTCTACTGGCCTTCAAGATGCTTGAGGAATTCTAGAGCTAATTCAGGTCTTACATCTGGGCAGTATGTGATTGTCAAAATCTCTTTTCTTCAACAATTCTGCCAATGTGTGATGTTTATTACCTGGCAGAGATCTCAGAGCAACTAGTGGTGAAGCACCTTCTGGTGTGGAGGGTAGTGATGATACTGCTGCTGCCTGGCCTGGCAACCCTGGAGGTCCCATAGGCCCTGGAGGTCCCATAGGCCCAGGTGGTCCTATCTGTCCTGGGTCCCCTACAGGACCAAGTGGTCCACGAAAACCTGGTGGTCCTTGAGAACCTGGGGGCCCTGGCATTCCATCTCTGCCTGGCAGTCCAGCTGTGCCAGGCTCTCCTTTTGTGCCTTGGGGTCCTGCACGGCCCCCTGACCCGCGTGAGCCTTTTGGTCCTGGGCTACCACGGGGCCCTTGCTTACCTGGAACACCTGAAAAACCAGGAGGGCCAGAACTACCGTTTTCTCCCTGGGGGCCTGGAACACCTGGCTCTCCTTTACCACCCCTCTCCCCCTTCTGACCAGGTAAACCAACTGAACCAGGTGGACCTCTTTCGCCACGGGGACCTCTTGGACCTGGAGGGCCTAAAAATAATAGAAGTTTTAAGTAGTTGGGTCAGAAGGTTATACATTTAATCGTGTTTCTACAACCAAGTAGAGGACCACCAGAATGGTGTCAATCAGAACTATTTGAGTATTTCCTTTTAGGTCAGTTCCTTGATGTGACCCCTGGTGGGTCATCTATAAAAAACCCACACCAACCTCACCTTCTCTAACCATTCTAATTAATCCCAGTTACACAGGCGTGTATAGAATCATAGTGATGTGCATAACCTTAAAGTCTACACTAAAAAATAAACTGGGCTAACGTATGCTATTTCTATTTTTAATCGTCTCCTCCCAACAATACACCCTATAACATTTATTTTTTACCATCTATAAGATTTACAGACATTCATATTAAGTAATTAGATTTACACTAAGGGAAAAAAAAACATGACGCACAACACTTATCAACATAACAAAGGACTTCACGGGGGGAAAAGTGAAAAGACTTAGACTGACTAAGTCAATAACCAAACCTTAATCTATTTGAGCATGTGTTTCACCTCCTGAAGAGAATACAGAATGGAGAAACCCCCAAAAACCAACATCAAGTGAAATAATGAAGGGAAAGTGATACAAGCCTGGAAAAGCATTATGCTGTGAAATACCACAGAATACCTGTTGTGTTGTAATATTTCGATTACATACAGCTTAATCAATGGTACACTGTATATTTTAAGTTGCAGTGATGTCATGATCACATCACAAATGACTGATGAAGCAAACACACGCATTCACTGACCTTTCGCGTGTTATAGCTACTCGGCATCCTCTGTCTAACTTGAAGACGAAGGCGTTAGACCTATTATAAAGTTCCTGTCTGTGTAAATGTAATGACTATCGTAATATTACTTTAGTACAATTTCCGTACGCTCTCAAATGTCTAGCAATAACAACATGAACAATATATAGCTAACGTGAAAGGTCATAACTTACTAGGACCAAACGTGCACTCGTGGACTGCGGACAGACAAACACACACACAGTTTCCTGTGGAACAAAAAATCGGCACGTCACAGTACCTACCAAGTAGCTTGCAAAGATATGTGTTTGGAGGGTATTTTGTGGTAAGAAAAACTTTATTAGGTATAAACTGAGAGAAATCTGTGATAGTGTATAAGCACCTAGCCTGCACCATTGCTTACCCTGCAGTACTGTAAAATTGGTGATGAGCTGGGAGTGCCTGCTGTCCACAAGCTTCATTTCTTCCATGATAATAGAAAGACTGCTGACTTCTTTGTCTAGCCGCGCTGACAGACCATCCTGCTGGGATTTTAGAGCGGACGCTACTGTTTGTGTTCCAGCTAGAGTCCTGTTTAAATTCAGCAGGACATCTGAATGTTGTCCCAATGTGTCCGAGCAGCTCCGCAGAGCACTAAGTTCTCCATTCACTCCCCCTAGCATCCACGTAGTATAGCTCATGTTCCCTGTCACTCTGGCGACATGGTGTTCTGCTGCATCCAGCCTTTCCTCCATTCTATCAAAGCGAGTACTTGTCCGGTTTCCATAATCCTGCTTCTGTTCCTGTAGCTCTCTCAGGTTTGCTGTGTTACGATCGTTAAGTGCGCTAACATTAAGAATTTGACTGGAGATGTTAGCTAGTTGCATGTTTACCTCCCCGACTCCCTGTGCTGTGGCCAGAACATGGGTTGATGCATTAACTTCAGCTCTTTTCAGATTCATGATTTTTTCCCGAATCCAGTCCTCGATGCTGCCCACTAGCTGTGTCTCCCGTTGCAATGTTAGAACATCACTATAGACACTCTGCGTGTTCATATCCGATGCTTCCATGGTATGCTGCAGTGCTGCTGTAATTGTGTCCTGTTGCATCTGGGTGAAGTTCAGACGGTCAATAGAAAGCTGGAGCATGCGCTGTGCATTGATGTGTGTTTGCAAGTTGTGCTGAAGCTGTGCAGTGTTCTGCTGCAGCACCGGAGTGTTTGCAGCAACAGAAAAGAGTGTAGCATTAGCAGAATGCAGAACACTGGCATGGGAATTTAGCTGTGAGCGCAAATACTCCTGCAGGGAAAGCACATCTTGTGATGAGGCTCGGAGCTGCTGCAGGACAGCAGCATTGCTGTTGACTGAGTCAGAGGCTGCAGCCAACTTTTGGCGCAGTGCTGATAACCCAGAACGAAACATCTGCAGCTCACTGGAAGTGTTCTTCAACTTTGTACCAGACTCGTCATCTGAGACAGGGCATAAGGGATAGATAGGAGTGACAGATTAGACTAGAGAAATAGAAGGAAGGTGGTATTTTGATGAACAAAAAAATATTAAATTGAATAATGGATTACATATTCTCTTTATTTTAAATTCAGTTTGCAGTGGTATTACATTGAAACGTACCTATCTTTTGCACATCTGTCACCATAGAATTAATTTTGCCCTCATAATTGTGCATTCCTTTTGTAACACCATCCACTTTCTGAACCACTAGAAAAAGAAAAAAAACATTCATTAAAATTAAACTGTCTTATCATTTAGATAACTGAAATCATTAATAGAGTAGTTTGGTTATATGTATACTACATACACGTATGGACGCATTTTAAAGTAGTTGGGGTACATAATATTGGTCAGACATAAAAAAAACCAAACTTAGCATAGGCAGGGTTTGGTTAACAAACACCATAGGCATAAACACAAGACTGGTGTTATTTGGTAGATTCGAACCGTGCCGAAGTTTGTCCCATCTTACCAGAGACTGGTTACACTCGACAACTAGGCTTTATTCATGTAAACAAGCTGCATGGTTGAGAAATTTTGCTTCATTTTGCACTTTATTTTGAGTCATATTGTTATACGCACTGGTAAAATAGCATGATACAAATAAAATTTAACAAATATTTTGACTTTCGATATTTCAAATTCTAGAAAAGATAATAAATAATAAAGAATGCAATTATGCTGTTGATACAATACTTACAAGTGACATGTTATTCCTTGCACTTTAGAGATACTAATTCACATGTTGGCACAAGTTAAGACACAACATGCAATGCTCATTTTATTGGAATGATGGATTTAAGTCCTTGGTAATATGGTGGCCACGTAAAGGCATGTCAAGTGAGGGTCTTGTCCGGTCCTGTGTTTATGTCTATGGGCTACTCCAGCATATTATTTAATATGGAAACCTTAATAAACCTTTAAAATACTTTATTTACTACTAAAAGTTTTACAACTAAAAGTTGCACACTCAAATATTTCGTTGGACCGCTTTGGCCTTGTTTACACATGTAACCACTATGGCATTGTTGCTTCAGTTGGTCAAATCGAGGCTCAGCAACATTTTATGACAATAAAATGAATTCAGCTGACGACCTGAATGTATTGAATGAGCAGGTTTCACATCAATGGACTTTTTCTTCCCAGATGGCATGTATATAAAACTGGGGCTCAAATAGTGAAAGAGTAATTCAGGGAGCATGAGGAATCATTTTCACACATGAAGTTTCACACCTGAACCCTATTGAAAGTCTTTGGGATGTGCTGGAGAAGACTAATGCAGTGGTTCAATTTTCCCGTTATGAATTCAAGATGTAGGTGAAAAATGAACCCAACTCTGGATGGAAAAAAAATGAAGAGATGATGCTTAAGTATATTGTAACAATGCCATGGCAATTTTAAATTATTATTATTTTTTTTGATTTTGCAATACTGTATTCATCCCCCAATGGAAATTATTACCTCTGCATTTAACTCATCCAAAGTGAGCGCACACACACACACACTAAGAGCAATGGGCTGCCACACACATTGGGGGCGCCCGAGAGCAGTTAGGGGTTAGGTGCCTTGCTCAAGGGCACTTCCGCCATGAATGTGGAGGAAGGGAAGGTGCAGCTTTACCCCTTACTTAGCCAAAGGGGTATTGCCATTGCCTTCGGTGTCTGTCCGTCTATCGTGGTAGCACTACAGCCTCTAATAATTGACCAATCGTTCTAAAATTTGCTTACCAGATGTATCTTTGCAGCCTCCAGAAACCTATTTAAAATTAACTATATGTGTTAATTATCACAGTAATTAAAACACTTTAATTAATTGCTATTAATGGTTACATTTGCATTGTGTAATTCCAATAACACAATTATGTATTGCATTAGTATTGTGCACTCACTTTTAGATACGCACACAATGTTAAGATAGACCATCGGCCGATGGGTTTCACTAGGTCGCACGGGTATTGCGACCTAGTGATGCAAATAAGCGATACATAACAGCCAATCAGCATCACCTCAGTGATGCTGCAGAGTTGCGGAGTTTCCTGTGGCACCCAAATCCTTGAACCATCCAAATCATGCTCCATGCCTATGGTGCTCCACTCAGGAGCTCCGCTAAAAGGTTAAAATAGTGTTTAGTGTGGCTTAAACACCAAAGAGCCAAGCTGGAACAGTGCTAATGGCTTTGTTCTTTGCTCCAACATTTAGCAGCTTCCCTCTCTTTCTCTCTCCCTCATACACGCGCGCACACACACACACACACACACACACACACACACACACACACACACACACACACACACAATAATAGTCACTAGCCAAACTCTTAAAGAATATAGGACCACCTGGAAACTAGAAGAACACACAAAGTAACAGATACAGTGAAGTGATGGTGTTGATTACTAACATCTGCCTTGTTCTTGCAATGTCACCCTATGAGTGCATGGGAACACACACACACACAAAGCTGTGGTTACAGCCTCCACAAAACAAACAAACCCACTTCTGTATCCATGGTAATCCAACAGCTCTGACTCCTTATTCTTGGCTGGAATAAGACCCCACAGAAAGTCTGCACATGACCTCATTCACACACAAACAATCGGAACGCGAACTAATATAAACATGCCAATAAAAGTGAAACAGTACTCCCAATCAAAATAAATTACCCAAAACAATGAAGATGAACCAACGACTTGGTCTGAGGTCAGTGCTAAGAGATTACATGATAAAAGATGGAAAAGAGGGCTATATGTATGTGTATGTGTGTTACCTTTGTAACCCACTATGGCTACAGCAATGGTGAGGAAGATGCAGAGAACGTAGAGCAGTCCTATCGCAGCCTTCAACGCCCACTCACTCTTACACTTAGTACACTGTGTTCCCTCCTGAAAACCTGTAATCACAAACACAATCTTTATAATTCACCTTTAATAATAATCTGCACAAAAGAAAAGTCATCTTCAGACAAAAACACAAAACAGAACATTTAACAAGTTTTCCTTGGCAGATATAAGGTTTAAATCCCAAGCTGGTTGGTACACTTCATGGGTTGAGAGTAGTGTTTCCACACTTCCCTTCATGGGGTATGTTTGTGCATTAAAGGGTACCTGCATTGAATTTGTATTAATAGCTTTTTAAAACAATCATGTATAACATCAGCGGTTTCTTCCGGCAACATCAGTCCTTGCCCCTTGTGAAAGGACGTGTGAGTTCTGCGACACTGGGCATGCTCAGAGACATGTTACTTTCCTCATTGGCTGTTCCAGCCTGGTAGTGATGCGAACTCGTTGGATTAGCTGGGCTACGTCACTGACCCTGTGCATCATAACACATTATCAGTCAGTGCTGAGCTGCACAAACAACAAGCGCAGAAATCGTGGAAAACATTTCTTTTGTGTTCCTAAACCAACTGACAACAGGAATGCCGAGTTTGCAAAGCATTAGCTGCATGAGCCATTTTGGACCTACCATCACGCTCATCTCTGGCAGCATTCTCTTCCTCAGAGACACTAGAATGTGACGCCTCACTGTCTCCACCAGACTCCTCCCTCTCTGGTTCAAATAGGTAACCATTTACACTCATTTCCTTGAAATTGCTAGCCATAGTTGCTTCTTGATCATGTTTTTATCACATAAAATGTCACTCGCTAAATAGATCTGCTTGTTTACTTGTGCTGGACAACCCCGCCCAACAAGTTGATGTCACTTCCGTGGTAAATGTCAGCTAAGCCACTAGTAATCCACAGGATAAAATCACCCAGTTTTGTGCTTTTTGTGGTAATATGCACAAATTTGGTTAGGATGACAAACACTGGTACTCTTTAACAATGTTTCTGTGACTTGTAGAGTTTCAACACCTTCAGTCACTTAATGTTTTTTTCATAGCGGTACATGGAAAACCCTTCATACACTAAAATTCTCTGGAAGCTAAAAGGGAGAAAACTGAAATTAAAGAAAGAATGAAATGTAGCTCATTCTTACCTATTTTACTAATCAGACCATAAATAAATATTCCATTCATTCATTTGCCAAACCGCTTTATCCCACTATGGTCTGCGCGGAGGTGATGTATACCTTGAACAGTTCTCCAATCCATTGCAGGGCAACACACACATGACCATTCACACTTACACTCAGGGGCAATCTGGAACATCCAATTAGCCTAATGTGCATGTCTTTAGACTGTTGGAGGAAAACAGGTTACAGGAAGGAAACCCTCGCAAGCATAGGGAGAACATGCAAACTTTACAGAGAAACACAGGGCCGGGAACTTGAACCCAGGACCTTCTTGCTGTGAGGCAGACATGCTAATCACTATACCACCGTGCAACCTATAAATAAATATTTTCAAGCAAAAAAACCTTTTCATCATTGTATGCCCTTCAGTTTTGTAAAATTCACAGTAAAATTAAATTAAACCCTATAAGACTTGAATTTCCTGCAGGCCACCATATTTGAATGCATGCAAAGCATCAGTCTGAATAGGGAACGGCACAGTGGCGTAATGGTTAGCACATCCGCCCCACAGCATGAAGGTTGAGGATTTGAGACTTGTGCGAGACTTGAGCATTAATGGGTGGAGTTTGCATGTTCTCCCCATGATTGTGTGGGTTTCCTTCGGGTACTCCGGTTTCCTCCCACAGTCCAAAGGCATGCACATCAGGCTAATTGGCTGTTGCAAACTGTGGCTGTGTGTGTGTTGGGCCTGTAATGGATTGGCGAGCTGTTCAGGGTGAACCCTGCCTTTGCCCAGAGACGGCTGAGATAGGCTCCACCCTTCCCGCAACCCTAGTAGGACTAAACGGTTTGGCAAATGAATGAATGAATGAGTTGTATGTGTATATAAGAAGAATAAAGGATAGTCTTCATAAAGAATAAGTGCTTACCAAATCTTTTGTATCCAAATGATTGGACGTCCTCTTCTTCTCCAAATTCGTCTGAGAGAGAGAGAGATAGAGAGCAATGATAACAAACAACATAATCCATATCTTGTTCTAATTATTTTTCCTTTGTGCTTCTGTTTCTAATTTATCTGTGAAGTTGATGTAGAGAGATTGAGATTAAGGGCCTTGATCAGAAGCCCAGCAGTGGCAGCTTCATCTTTATAATAAAATCTAATAATCTTATAAAGGCTCCAATTTGTTTTTTTTTTTGTTTGTTTGTTTGTTTGTTTGTTTTTTTTAAGTCACATTCCCCCTGTCACAATAGTGATCACAAAGTTGCATCGCCATCTAATATGATTTCTCTGTCAGTACTGCTGGATGTTTCTCTTTACTGCGTCTAAATGAGAAAACATCACGTGATGCACTTTCTATTTCTACCAGATGTTCGACAGGCGCGCGCGCGCGCGCACATACAAACAAATACAAAATGCATGTTGTTGAATCGTGTGTGTGTGTGCGCGCGCGCGTGTGTGTGTAATGTACGTTATCCATCCCACCTTTCATTGCGCTCGACACGACACACGATTCAGCAGAAAAGTCGCAACTTCTGGCATTCAAAGTGTAAAAATTCTCCGTGTTTAGAAGCAGTGCACTCCCCCGACCTCCACGGTCCCCTTTATATCAGAATAAAGAGTGAAGAGAGTTCAGGGGGGTGAAGTGAACGCGTTTTCTCCGGTGTTGCTGTTTCTCCTGAGATTTTAAAATAAAAACCCGAAAATATTCTGAGCGACTCTTATATTCAAGGTTAAACGGATAAGGATAAGGATGGTTTTTTTTTTTCGTCTGCGAAGTGAACTGCAACCAGTCTGAGGCTAAGGCTATATTGTGGAAAATTCCAGAACATCCTGAGCATTTCTAATATTTCAGACAGAGAAAAAAACCGCCTCTATCACATCACAGGTCCGGTTAACACACAGCTCCCCTCTGCGTGATACTGCCTCAAGGTTGCCAGGTCTGCACAATATACTCAACTGGAGCCCAAAAGCAGGACTATCCGTTTCATTTGGAATGGGGGCGGGTCATGAAATGAGGATTTTGAATCCCAAATGAGGGGCCTAAGAAATGTGGCTTGAAAAAACGAGTAATCACATTAACAGCTACAGATACAGTAATGTACAACAACAACATCCAAGTGCATATATTGTATTCTGTAGATGCATAATAATATTAGTATTGTATCAAGACATAGAGAACCAAGGAATTTCTACATTCACATGACAATATACACCACGCTGAATAATGAATCCAGGTCAGCCATATCACAGACAGTTCTTTTTTAATTTTTAAGTAACAGACAACATCCACTTAAGTACACACAACTGTTCCAACAAAAACAGCATTCGTGAATAGTACTTTTTCAAGGAAAATTACAATGATAAATTATACTACTACTACTAATAATAAGAAGAAGAAGAGGAGGAAGAAGAAATTGTGGAAGAAGAAGAAGCAAACAATAAGACAGAAAGGTTCAGTTTTAAATAATATCTTCATCTTTTTCCACTTAATCCGGGGTCAGGTCGCGGGGGCTGCAGCCTAGGCAGTGAGGTCCAGACGTCCCTCTCCCCAGCGACTTCCTCCAGCTCTTCTCTGGGGGTGCCGAGGCGTTCCCAAACCAGCCGGGAGACATAGTCCCTCCAGCATGTTCTGGGTTGACCCCAGGGTCTCTTTCCAGTTGGACATGCCTGAAACACCACACCAGGGAGCTGATCAGCCGCTTGTATTCACAATCTTGTTCTTTCGGTCACTACCAAAGCTCATGACCAGTAAATCGACTGGTATATTGAGAGCTTTGCTTCCGGCTCAGCTCTCTCTTCACCACGAAGCAAAGGCTGCATCTATCTGCCTATCGATCTCCCGCTCCATCCATCCCTCACTCGTGAACAAGACGCTGAGATACTTGAACTTCTCCACTAGGGGCAGGACCTCATTCCAGATCCACATTCCAACTTTTTTCCGGCTGAGAACCATGGCCTTGGACTTGGAGGTGCTGAATCTCATCCTGATTGCTTCACATTCAGCTGCGAATCGCTCCAGCAAAAAGCAGAGACAAGATCCTATGGCCACCAAACCAGAACCCCTCAACGCCTTGGCTGTGCCTTGAAATTCTATCCATAAATATTATGAACAGAACCGGTGATAAAGAACAGCCTTGGCGGAGTCCAACCCTCACTGGAAACGAATCCGACATGTTGTTACCAATGCGGACCAAGCTCTGGCTCTGGCAATATAGTGACCAAATCAGTAGCAACGGGTCTGGTATAACATATTCCTGGAGCACACCCCAAAAGATAGCCCGAGGAACACGGTTGAAAGCCTTCTCCAAGTCCACAAAGCACATGTGGACAGGTTGGGCAAACTCCCATGCCCCCTCCAGGATCCTGCAGTGTGTAGAGCTGGTCAAGAGTGCTACGGCTGGGACGAAAACCACATTGTTCCTCCTGAATCTGAGGTTCAACCATCGGTCGGATCCTCCTCTCCGAAAAAAGGGAAACTACCACCCCAGTTTTCCAATCCAGAGGTACTGCCCCCGATGACCATGCGATGTTGCAGAGACGTGTCAACCAAGACAGTCCTACAACATCCAGAGCTCTAAGGTATTCAGGGTGGATCTCGTCCACCCCCGGAGCCCGACCACCAAAGAGCTTTTTAACTACCTCGGCAACACTCCTCTTCCACAGAGTTCGTGTTGGTAGGATTGAGGAGGTCCTCGAAGTATTCCCTAGAACTCCCAACAACATCCCCAGTCGAGGTGAGCAGCTCCCCACTTCCACTATAAACAGTGTTTGTGGAGTACTGTTTCCCCCTCCTGAGGCGTTGGATGGTGGTCCAGAACCTTTTTGAGGCCAACCGGTAGTCTTTTTCCAGGCCCTCACCGAACTCCTCCCACATCCGAGATTTTGCTTCGGTGACAGCCCGGGCTGCAGCACTTTTGGCCTGTCGTTACCCGTCCGCTGCCTCAGGAGTTCCACAGGCCAAAAGGACCCCATAGGCCTCTTTCTTCAGCTTGACCATCCCCCTCACCTCAGGTGTCCACCACCTGGTTCGGGAGTTGCCCCACGACAGGCACCGTTGACCTTCCGGCCACAGGTCCAGGCTGCCGCCTCAATAATGGAGACACGGAACATGGCCCATTCGAACTCTATGTCTCTATTGGGATGTGGTTGTAGCTCTGCCAGAGGTGGGAGTTAAAGGCCCTTCTGACAGGAGACTCCACCAAACATCCCCAGGAGATCCTGACTACACGCTTGGGTCTCCTAGGTCTGGGGGGCAGCCTTCGCCATTCGCCAGGTGGTGATTGGTTGATTGGTGATTGTTTGGCAGCTCAGCTGCTCTCTTCACTTGAGTGTCCAGAACATGCGGCTGCAAGTCCAATGACATGACTAAAAGTTGAACATCGAACTGCGGCCTAGGGTGTTCTGGTACCCAGTGCACTTATGAACACCCTTATGCTCGAACATGTTATTTGTGATGGACAAACCGTGACGAGCACAGAAGTCCAACAATGAAATTCGGGTTCAGATCAGAGAGGCCGTACCTACATGAGCGTTAAAGTCTTCCAGGGTGACCGGGAGTCCCCAGGGGGAGCGCCCCCTCGCACACCCCCTAGGGACTTCAAAAAGGGTAGGTACTCTGAACTGTCATTTTGTGCATAAGCACAAACAACAGTCAGGACCCGTCCCCCCACCTGGAGGCGAAGGGAGACTACCCTTTCATCAACCGGGGAGAACCCCAACATGTGGGCACTGAGACGGGGGCAACAAGGGGCGGGTGCCTCCTCTTCAGGCTGGGCCCGGCCGGGCTCCATGGGCAGAAGCCCGACCACCAGGCACTCGCCTTCAAGCCCCTCCTCCAGGCCTGGCTCCAGGGTGGACTTCGGTAACATGTGTCCAGGCAAGGGAAACTTTGTATTTGTTTCTCTCATAGGGGGCTTCTAAATCGCACCTAGTCTGGACCTTCACCTAGGGCCTGTTTGCCTTGGGTGACCCTACCAGGGGTATAATGCCCCCGACAACATAGCTCCCAGAATCATTAGGACATGCAAATTGCAATATTCAACCTCTTCAAAAATCAGCTTTACTACTAATTTGATTAACATAACCATTACTTAATTGATTAGTAACCAACATTAGACATGAGAAAAATTACTTTTTTTTTTTTCGATTTAGCAAGAGCAGTGAAGTAAGGTGTATGCAGACAGTGATGCAGATGTGGTGGAGTGAGGGATGCACGATTATGAACTTTAATGGCGTTCATGTGTGAGAAATGGTTTTAAAGTTAGCATGGGTTGTCTTAAAATACCCTCTCAAATGATATTCTTTACATACCTATATGCACAGCAGCATCTCGGGCTTCGAGCAGACAGATAAAGAAACATACTTCTCTGTCCTGTGAGAAACAGTTGTGGCACAGAATCATACAAAAAATATTAAATTAATATATATATATATA
>JBCNYH010000010.1:3213345-3227424 GCA_039654325.1 Tandanus tandanus
TGTCTGTGTCTTTCTCTCTCCCTCTCTTGCCCTCTCGCTCTATCTCTCTCTCTCTCTCTCTCTCTCTCTCTCTCTCTCTGTTTTTTCAAATAGATCAGTTTCCTTTGCTAACAACTAAGCGGGTTTTCTGGAAGGGGATTTTGGAGGAGTTGCTGTGGTTTATAAAGGTTAGTGATCATGTTTATTTCTTGATGTATTTGCTCTGGTTGACAGTAATATATCAGAGTAATATCAAAGAGTGGAGCACTATTCAGACTGGACTAGTTTTTATCTGTTATTTTGTTGGGCAATTTTCATGGGAAATTTCAGTGTAAATAACGGTTGCGGTTGTCTATTGGATTTATCCACTGTCCATAATTCCCTAGTTTTTGAGTAACTAACAAAAACCTGCAAGGAATTTTCAGCCTTTTAAGCATGCAACTTTGGAGACAATCATGTTTAAAGTTCAGCAAAGTATTTAATGTTCATCAGTGAACACACACCCTATTAAAATATTAGGGTGTATTTTATAAATGATATCCCCAGTAATAAGTTTTAAAACTACCCGATACCCGAAGCCAGAAATAACCTGTTGGCGATATCGGTTTATGTCCCACTGCTAAAGGTCCTTCTTGATGCATGCATATTAATTTAAATAAATATCTTAAGATTAAATTATTTATGCTCTCTTGAAAAGAGGGTTTGAGAGTCTGATTGTTTATAATGGAGAAAGAGGGTGTGACCAAAACAAAAAGAGAAGCAATGCCCCGGGCAGCTTGTGTGCACAATCAAGTTGGAGAAAATTCGTAGTGTGTATATTCTGGTTGTGGGTTTGACATGTTGGATCAAAATGACAAATTATTTTATTTAATGGAAGTTGATGACCGCCTGATGTTTATTAAATACAGTCCATGAGTTAAACCAACGTAAGGGGTTGAACTTTGTATACATGTAGAGAATTGGGGGCGGGCTCAGTAAGTCCTCAGTAATTTAATCATCACCCATTTAACTGTCAGAGACGTGTCACAGATCTTACCTTTAATAAAAATCCACATGCTTTTGTCTTTATCTTCTTATATCCAGCTAACATTATGGCAAAGATTTTGCCTTAGAGAAAAGGAAAGCTGCCTGAGAGTGGATGCAGCCCTGCTCTTGCATTGCATTGAATACAACTACAGTAAAATAATGCCTAACAACAGCACTTTTTAGCCCACAGCCAGCCAGTACCAGTTCAGTGTCTCTTATTTATTATGGAAGTTTATTTTGTTGTGAGTACATTAAAAAATTAGTATTAATAGTAATATTAAGAAATTAAACCCAAAAAACAGTCTGAACTGTAAGTTTGATTTTGCTTTAGGTTCATTGCATGCCTGAACTAGAGTTTATATTATATGCACTAGTCAAACTGATTTAACTTTCCATGGAATGATAACATCTTCATACAGTAAACATAAATGATTGGCTATCTTATACCTTTGTGGTTACCAGTAGAGGGCAGCAATCTTACACTAATCTTTCTTGTAGGGTTCAACGAATGCCAAAGTGCTTTCAGAGAAAGGTGTGAAGATTTGGGATGCCAATGGCTCACGAGAGTTTCTTGATAAGAATGGATTCACTGAACGTGAGGAAGGTGACTTGGGCCCTGTGTACGGCTTCCAGTGGAGACACTTTGGAGCAGAGTACAAAGATATGCATACTGGTGGGTATTATTTTTTAAAAATGCATCATTATATGACTACAATATCTGGCAGTTATAAACTACACAAAGCAGAGAGTTTTGTGGTCAGAAAAAAATATGATGAATGAAATATGCATTATTACAGCAAATTTTGGTTGTAAAGGCACAAGGCAACTAGCCGCACAATGGATAGGATATATATTTAAGATATATATTTAACATTGTATATTAAATAAATAACACTGCAAAATGAGTGTGGAATATACAATGCATTTTATGGCATAGTCAATACTAAATTGATTATCATTTTGAGGAAGGTTTAAGTGCCACTTTCTTTTGTAGTGGTAGCATGCAGTGTTTAAACCAGGAACTGCCTTTCCTTTTTGTAGCAAATGCTGTTTCTTAAATTGCTTTCAGGTGGTTTAAAATTGGTGGCGTCCACAAATTACCTACTTTTGAGGTAGAAAATTTGCAGGTCACGTACCACGTACAATACAAGTCGTAACAAGAACCTGGTCATTTCAGAACCCAACCAGAAATATTTTTCTACCTGCTGGTTTACTAACAGTTTGATTTATTATATACTGTTGGGTCCATAAGTTTTTGAACAGTGTCACTGTTTTTGTAGATTAGTCTCTAAACCATAACAATGGATTGAAATGAAGCAGTAAAGATGTGATGTTTAACAAAACTAAATGCAGGACTTGTGTAGGAATTGTAGATAATTTTTATGCAGTCATCCCATTTTTGGAGACTCAAAAGTAACTGGACAAACTGTTTATAAAACACTGACTCGCAGCAGGGTGTAAAGTTCTGCAGGTGGGATGTCCCAGGGTGGTAGTGCCCCTTTCTATCATAGAGTTTAGGTCATTTGACAATGGCAGCACATAATGACAGAGGAACATATAGTTCGGCCAGTGATCGAGCTTCACTAAGTGGTCTGCTCATTATATAGCGCATCCAACAATTATAAATATAAGGATTGTTTTTAATACTTGAATACAACCCCTTGGCAGTCAGTCGGAAATCTGGAGCCTATGGACATCACCAAGTGCTGAGTGTCCTCCCTTGAAAAGCTTAACCAGGCCTTTACTGTAGCCATCTTCAGTTGATGCTTGTTTGTGGGTCTTTCCGTCTTCAGTTTTGTCTTCATTAAGTGAAAATCAAGCAGTTGAGTTGCTTGGCTCGACCACTTAAGATATTTTCGTGTCTTTGCCTTGAAGCTGTTGGGTAGGCTTCGCTGTATGTTTCGGGTCATTATCCATTTGTACTGTGAAGTGCCTTCCTATCAGTTGTGCAGCGTTTGACTGAATCTGAGCAGAAAGTACCGCTCTATACACTTCAGAATTCCTCCTGCTTCTTCAGTTAGCAGTCAGATCATCAGTAAACGGCTTGTTTTAAACAAAAAGAGATGGCATCACCAGAAGAAGATTTAGGTTTTGGAATGGCCTAGCCAGAGCCCATACCTGAATCCAATTGAAATTAGGGGGACCAGAAGAAGGCTCTGCCCCAGGAGATGCCCTTGCAATCTGACAGATTCCTTCCTTACTTTTGTAATGAAGAGTGGGAAAAGGTTGTTCCATGCTGAGAGATTACTATCCACAAAGATAGTGTTGTCATAAAATCAAAAGGTGCTTCCGGAAAGTATTACTTTAAAGATGTGGATATTTATGCAACCTTTAGAAGCAGATTGCAGATCAGATTAAAAGATTAAACTGCTGAAAAGTGTATAAGGTGTATAGTCAAGTTCTAGATGTGTAAATAAATAAGGAAAAAGTTGCCTGTCTGTGTCCTCAGTACCCCAGACCAGGAAAATGTCACAGTTACATCACACACTCTGTTGAAAAAAAGTCCACAATGTGGACAGGATGTAAAACAGGAAGTACAGTGTATTTCATTAAATGCTACATTTAACCACTGCACTGTTTTCTGATTCATTACCAGATTACTCTGGCCAAGGTGTTGACCAGTTGCAGAAAGTGATCGACACCATCAAGTCTAATCCTGAGGACAGGAGGATCATCATGTGTGCCTGGAATCCTAAAGGTACAGGCTTTGACCATGCATAGTATCTCTTTACTGACTACTCATTATTTATTTCTTTGTGTACTGATCATTAGTTTGTCGCTGGACCTTCATATTTTAAACATAAGTCCAGCTCAACACCCTGTCCCACGAGTTCTGAGGACTGTGAATTCACTTATTTATTCAAGGTCATGTTGAGGTCTGTTTATCAAAATAGGCCTTCGCTGTGTGATTATTGATCATCAGTTTGTCATCGGACCTTCATATTTTAAACACAAGTTCGCCCCAGCACTCTCTCCCATGAGTCCTGAGGACCATGACCTTGACCTAATTTCTTGGGGCCAAATTGAGGTCACTTTGTCAAAGGTCTTTAAAAATGGTAACTGATCACTATGTTGACATAGTACTTTTATATTTATAACATAACTCAATTTCAACACCTGCTCACTTGAGCTCAGAGGACCATGTCCATGACCTACTTTTTCATGGCCATACTGAGGTAACTTTGCTATGTAACTACTGATCTACAATTTTCCTCTGTGATCGTCGGTGGGGAATATGGATCCATTGTATCTACTTATAGAATTGAAAAAAATGGAGAAATGCCTGTGAAAGCATTGCCATCATTTACTTCAACTTTCTATTAGCTTTATGGGAATTCAGCAGACATTCTGCAAACACTAGAAAGGGGAGGAAGATCAAGAAATTGTCAGTTATCACTACAGAATGAACATCAGTCACATGTACTCACTCAGTTATTTGACGGACCATTTAATTCTATTAGGCTCATGGGGAGGCTGGAGCCTACCTCAGTCGATTCTGGGCGAAGGCAGGGTACACCCTGAACAGCTCGTCACACACACACAACCAGTAACACTCACACTTACGGGCAATTTGGAACAGCCAATTAGCCTAATGTGCATATCCTTGGAGTGTAAGAGGAAACCGAAGTACCCAGAGGAAACCCACGCAAGCACAGGTAGAACATGCAAACTGCACACAGAAACGCCCTCGCTGAACCCAGGACCTCTTTGCTGTGAGGTGGATGTTTTAATCACTACACCACCATGCTGCCCCAAGTACATGTTGTAGTTAGCCGAGAAAATAATAATAAAAATAAAAAATTTGACATTTTGTCTGGATGTTGTGGGGTGTCCCAGGCCCCATCACTGTTCTTTGGTTCTGTCACACTACAAGGCCTGTTTGTAGTTCTAGACATTCATGTTCAGGGCTGACGCTGAAGGATCCAACAGATTGCCTTGCTCTTTGATAACATATTTTAGTTAGTTTAATTGATTTTAAAATCGCATTAATGAATTTCCTTCTAGTAGTTACACTGCATTCCCTTTGGTAAACAACCATGTTCACAGTAATGCGGTAATTCATAGCTTCTCTTCATATGGAGTGCTTTTTGATTCTTTTGATGCAGGGAAACTTGCTTTGACTAGCCATTAGATATATATTTACTTCATTTATTAAAGGCAGCATTTATTCTTCTCTCATGAGTTTATACAGAGCTTAAAAAAGAAAAATGGCTTTAGTCTGATTTTAAAGGTCATTATTTAATAGAATTTTTGCTTTACGTGTGATTTATTTATTTATTTATTTTTTTCCTTCCCCTCTTCAGACCTTCCCCTGATGGCTCTTCCTCCCTGTCATGCTTTGTGCCAGTTTTATGTCTCCGACGGCGAGCTCTCGTGTCAGTTATACCAACGTTCAGGAGACATCGGCCTGGGTGTCCCCTTTAACATTGCCAGCTATGCCCTACTCACATACATGATTGCCCACATCACAGGACTCAAGGTAAACACACACAGTGAATATAAACTAATTGCATTCATATTTTTTTTTATCATAATCAGTGTACTTTATTAAGTCTTTTTGCCTAATATTCTGCTTTTCCTTTTGCAAATAGAATTTTTTGTAGCTGTTTACTGATTATCATTCACGTCTTTTATTCATAAGTATAACAACAAACACTTGGCAAGGCATACTATCAATTTATCTGTAAATGTAATTCAGAATCATTTGTCAACTTTGCCAACATTATTTTAATCAACCTTATAAAAAGCCAAATCCTATATAATTATAAAAAAAAAAAAAGAAAAAGGTTTGTTTATAGTGTTACTCTAATTTTATGGTCAGTTGACACCATCATAAAGATTCCACAGTGTGTTCTTGTGGTGTGTTCTGCATTTATTTATTTATTTTTTTAAATTCTCTTCAGCCTGGTGATTTTGTACACACTCTTGGAGATGCCCACATCTACCTCAACCACATTGAGCCTCTAAAAGTGCAGGTGAGATGGGTATTATATTAAAGTGTGTGTGCACAGTACTAGCACAAACACTATATGGACACAATTTTATGGACACGTGACCATCAGATGTCCATCAGAAATCACAAATTTGAAAGCACACAATTGTTCAAAATGTCTTCGTTTACTGTTGGGTTACAATTTCCCTTCACTAGAACTCAGGAGCTCAAACCTGTTCTAGCATGACCCCATGTGCACACAGTGAGCTCCATGAAGACATGCCTTGCCAAGGTTGGAGTGGGAGAATGT
Organism: Tandanus tandanus; assembly: GCA_039654325.1. NCBI lineage: Eukaryota > Metazoa > Chordata > Actinopteri > Siluriformes > Plotosidae > Tandanus > Tandanus tandanus. The sequence continues at coordinate 3,219,594 of JBCNYH010000010.1, forward strand.
GAGTTGCTTGCACAGAGCACTGACCTCAGCCCCACTGAACACATTTGAGATGAACTAGAAGGCCAACTGCCCCAGGTGTCCCCGGCTGACCAGTGCCAGACCATAATAATGCTCTTGTGGATGAATGATCACAAATCCCCACAGCCCACACTCCAAAATCTAGTGGAGAGCCTTCCCAGAAGAGAGAAATTTATTATAACTGTAAAGAGGAATGGGAAGCTGGAGTCCATCAAGAAACTCATACGAGTGTTAAGGTCAAGTGTCCATAAACTTTTGTCCATATAGTGTATATTGGGTTACATTCTAATTTCTTTCCCTTTATAGCTTCAGAGGGAACCACGGCCTTTCCCTAAACTGAAGATCCTTCGCAATGTGGAACGCATTGATGATTTCAGAGCTGAGGATTTTGAGATATGTGACTATGATCCATACCCCACAATCAAGATGCAGATGGCAGTTTAATAAATAAATAAACATATATTATTAAACTCTTTTCTCCCCCACAAATTCTTATTTTATATCTAAAACACTAATGGTTTAGCTAAATATAAGTTCTTCTTCATGTACCATACCTTTTCCAGGCTTTAGCTGCTACTGAGTGCCAGGTGCTCCTGGTTGAGGCATATTACATGAGGTTGGTTTGCCTTTGCCTTCCTTTGGTGCCTCTTGCACATCACTTGGTATTCCCACACTGTTTCCCAACCCTGCTTGGCTGCCACGATCAGATGGGATTGAGTGTTCACAGGGTTGCATGGAGACATGATAAATTACTCTTTCTCACTCACTCATTTGCTGAACTGCTTAGTCCTACTATGGGAAGGCTGTGCTTATCTCAGCTGACTCTGGTCAAAGGCAGGGAACACCTAAACAGCTCAGCAGGGCAACACACACGAACATTCACACTCACACTAAGGGGCAATTTGAAACGGCCAGTTAGCTTAATGTGCATAACTATTTTTATTGTGGGATGAAACCGGAGTACCCTGAAAAAACCCAGACAAACACAGGGAGAACATGCAAACTCCGCACAGAAGCGCCTGAACCAAAGAATCGAACCCAGGACCTTCCTACTGTGAGGCGGACGTACTAACCACTACACAACCGTGCCGTAAACTAAATTAACTAACCATGTCACCATGGTTCATATGAATATTGGTTTGAAATGAATAAAATAGGCAAAGTCAACAAGATTGGTGTTGTTTAATTTGTGAAATATAATTAGAAATGAGTTATAATGGAATATCCCTTATCACCACCTTAACAAAGTTATCAAACGATTTCATTTCTATTAAGAACTATTAATTTTTACAGTATTTAGTATTCATTTTCAGTTTTCCACTTTGCTTGGAGGAAAAAGCTAAATTTAGATTAAAAATCTGGCAGAATGAAAGATTTGATGTTTTGTTATTTGGTATTTCTTTTGTTAGTCAGCAGTTACTCAGATTATTGGTGAATGTCTCTGTTCTAAAATGCGTCTCCACACCTCTCCATGAGGAAACTGATACTTCTGCACTGATGACTCCAACATCTCACATGAGAATCCAGGATCCTAATGAGAACCAAACACCCATGAGACAAACAATGCAGGAACTTGACTGAAATATTGAAAACTTTTATTAATTAATAATAAATCATTTTAGCTTAAAAGTAACCATGAACTAATTATTCGGCTCAGAAATGCTAATGCTAATTATGCTAATCACACATGAATGTCCATCTGTTCTGCATAACAATTTAAAGATGCTTTTTTAAATTTTAAGTAGATAACCTGTCACAAGCCTGCTGTCTGAAAATATTGACTCACCTTAGGAGGAATGTAGTGTGCACTTCTGATCACAGGAGGACTTTTGAAATGCTCATGAAGATGGTCCACATATTCGCACATCCTTTCACATATGACAGTGAGTGAATTAAAAAACATAACCAGTACATTACATTTTACAATCCGTTTTAACAGTGTTATGTTTAAATCTGGGTTAACTAAAAGATTTTCTGTTTGGCGCATTAAGATATACAGTCATGTCCATAAGTATTTGGACAGTGGACCTTTTGCCAAAGTTGTAGCCTTTAGTTTTAGTTCAAGAGTTTAACAAAATATTGCTTCACCAGTTTAGGAATTACAGCCTTTTTTACAGCCATAGTCCCTCCATTTTTTTGTAGACTTAAAAGTAATTTACCAAACTAACAATCATAAATGTATAAATTCTTTGCCGTCAATAACTACCTGACGTCTGCAAGCCATGGACATCAAATGCCGAGTTTCTTCCCTTGGGAGGTTTTTCTTTACAGCAGCCTTTACTGTAGCCACTTTCTATTGCTTCACGACCATGGGTCTTTCTGCCTTCGGTTTTGCCTTTAGTAAAAAGCATGCTCACTTTGGTGAAGTGCCATTTTGGAACATTCCTTTCCTTTGCCTATGGAAATTGTTGGGTTGTTTTTACAGTAGGCTTTCTCCGGGTACTTAAGTTTCCTCCCACAGTTGAATGACATGCATATTAGTCTAACTGGCTGTTCCAGCTTGCCCCTAGGTGCGAGTATGAGTGTGAACGGTTGTTAGGAACCTATACAGAGACGACAGCTCTTCAGAATTTATCCTGCAATTTCTCTCTGCAAACAACGTGTGTGGCATTCCTTCTCTTTATAAACATACCAAATTGTAGACTTGGCCATTTGTAAGGTTTCTACTGTCTTTCTGATGGGTTTGTTTTGTTTTTTCAGTCTAATGGAGACCACCTCCTTTTTTGTCCGCACCTTTTTGGACTGCATATTAAGAGTTCTCATGAACAGCTACCAAATGCGAATTCAACAGTTAACATCAACTACAGTCCTTTTTATCCCTTTAATTTGTCATTGAATAATGAGGAAAGGTCACACCCATCATAAAACGTATCAGCCATTTGTCCAGTTTTAGTCAAATTATTGTGGAAATGGAGGAACAATGTAAAAAGATGGCTGGCATACCGAAAACATAATGCATATTTATTTATTTACTTATTTTAATTGAAGCGAAATTACTAAAACAGTAACTGACTAAATACTTATGGACCTGACCATGCACACAATGTTTTAAATCATAAAATACCTCTGCAGAATCAGTAAAATTGTCAGCATAGTATCAAAATGTGAAGTACTTCCCTTGCTCTGTCTGAGTGAATTGTAATATGGTGATTTGGAGCATTTAGGTTTAACTGGGAAAAAGATGTGCCCTGGGGTCTTATGGATAAAACCTTGCAGGCACAGACTATAATGTTACATCAGTGGAAGCAATGCTTAGACGTTAATTCATGTGCGTGCGTGCGTGCGTGTGTGTGTGTGTGTGTGTGTGTGGGGGGGGGGGCGCTTGGTGTGCAACGACCGAACAGCCAATCAGCTTCACTGTGCATATAGACAACAGATGGATGTATAATCCATCCAAAATCAAATCTGTGGTTTCTTAAGTATGATGCTTTACTCACGTGGGTGCAGGAGCTCCACTAAAACTATGTGTATGTGCAAAATCTGTGCATGTTTAGGACCGGATAAGACCTAAACCTGGTGCTCAAAATAACAATACATGACTCTTGAAATGCCTTTTAACCGTAACAGTTAATATAAAGCTGTGCATCTCAGTGTATTCATTTCTGTAAACATCAGCCAAACCAATACATAAGGCAATAAAAGAGAACGTTATTAGACTGAATGGAATTATACGTCATCATTAGATAAAATGTTGGCTTACAGCTAGCCAGCAGCACTGGAATGCATTTAGTATGTCTACTATTAACAAAAGCAAAACAATTCTTTTTCCAGTGTGTTTAAAGGCAATTGTACCAATTACATTTGGAAAATGTAATAGAATCGCTTTAATATCTGTTTGTTTACTCTGAAGGAAACTTGGGGTATCTGGGCCCCATACCGATTCTCCAATGCTGAGTATAATTCAGAACACAATTTCAAGATATGCTCCCAGAAACTGAAACTGGTGCATTTAAGATGGAGGTCATGAGTCAAAACACACATTCTACAACACACAGGTCTACATGACAAAACAAGCTTTGCTTCCAAAACTCGACGCCCTGCAAGACTAATAAAGTACAAACAATGCCTAGCATTGTACAATAATATTTAGACTAACATCATACATATAATTCAATATTAATAAAGCAATATTAAAATAAAGTTGTAATACAAAAGGGTCTTATTACATCCAGTATACTGCCATTTGTTCTATCCTAGCTAACTAGCTATTAACCAATTATAAAAAGAAATGAAGTATGATATTAGGAATTATTTGGTCAAGGGATTGTTATCTGTCGCGGCCAAATTTATAATTGTTTTATTATTCATTCAAAATGTTTTTTAAATAAACAGTCATGTTACTATGTGGCGTGTGCCTGTTTTGCAATAATCATTCAACTTGGCAATGATGCAATAATTCAGTTATCCTATGGCAATGATGCAATACCAAGAATTATTTCATGGATTTCCACCAATCAGAAACAAGTAAATCTCTTGAATGAATAATAATAGCAATTGCACACTCTGATTAGCTAATCACCTCCTAATCTACACAAGTTTTATACATTAGGCCCATATCTTTATCCTACCCTCATATAGTGACTCAACTCACCTGTTGTCCAAGCTGGCTGACACTGAAATATAGTCAAAGAGAATGAGATGCTGGACAAGCTCACAAAGTCCCACTCCACCAGCATGAGGACATACCGGAACTTTAAATGGATAAAAATACAGATGTACATATACAATGTACTCTTAGGATCCAAAGGTCTATTAAGACCTCAACTACAACAACACCCATTAACAATAAGCAAACACTAACATCTCACCTTTAAACTTTGCAGCCATTAACATGATGGCAAGGTTTTCGTTGATGCTTCCCACCCTACAGCTGTCAATCTGAACAAACTGCAGAGCAGAAGCTTGTAGAAACTGCTTAAACATCACCCTGTTATGGCACTGACACAGAAAAATACACACTATTATTCATTCTTATTGAAGTTCTCACACAAAGTATAAGGGTTGAGTCATCCTTGCTAACCTGTTCTCCAGTGGCAACTCCAATACCCAAAGATTCAAGAGCCTGAAACCCAGACATGAATATCAATGTCATGATAACCGACTGTATATCTGATGCCATATTAAAAATACAATAACAGGCACTTCTGTTGTCATGCTGACACTTATTGATTACCTTTGAGATGGCAGCATGCCCAAGGATGTCATCTGGAGAGGTGGGTTCTTCAATCCACAGTGGACGGAACTCTGCGAGTTTGCTTACCCAAGAAATGGCCTCAATGACATCCCATCTTTGGTTGGCATCAATCATCTAAGTAGTTAGGTCAGAAGTCACTGAACTATTTCAATCACAGACTCTGTTTAGACAGGCACGTCTTCCTGGTGCAGGAAAGGTTTTCTGCAGTCTATACAAATTACAAAATCTGACTTTCACTTGGATTTAAGTCATTCTTAAGAAGGTTTTTTTTTCAACATGATTTTTTAAATCATCATTTAATTTCTGGGCATCAAATGGTTTGTAAGAATACAGGCAAAAGGCAACACGAAGGCAGGTCAGGAACACATAACTACAATAAAACATAAAAAAACATATTTTTAAAGTTCTGAGCAGGAAGGTTACACAGTGTGACCCACAAATAAATACATTTTTAAAAAATCCCCATATTTCAATGGTAAATTAAAAATAAAAAAATGGCTAAAGATATTTAAATTATTTTCATGAAACTTCATTCAAAACTTTTTATTCATCAAATAATTTTATTATATTTAACTTTTTTTGAGTTAACCTTAACCTTTGAAATGTAGAATTATGATTTTTTTTTTGGGGGGTCGGGGGGGGGGGGGGGGGGTTCCCCCCTTCTCACCAACTTCTTTGAACCATCAGGGGAAAAACTTTTTCCCCTGTTTCCACCCCCCCCCCCCCCCCCCCCCCCCCCCCCCCCCCCCCCCCCCCCCCCCCCCCCCCCCCCTCCACCCTTTATAATGAATTGATTGGAACAGTAAGGGAAAAAATGTTGACATGATGTTAAACTCACAAGCTTTTCTTTATTGCAGCATAGAGTTAAAGTGGTTAGCAGTGTCAGCTCACAGCAAGAAGGTTCTAGGTTTAGTCCTCATAGTGGTACCTTCCCCCCACAAAGTCAACTGTGAGTTGCTCCAGAACATCCACGAATGAATTTTCTTTACTTAAGAAGTTTTCCGTATTTACCTTTCATAGTAATGTTTCAGACAGTTCCTAATTAATTACCAGTATTTCTGTAATAAAGTCCCCCAAAATCCAGCCCTTCGTCCATGTCGTGGGGGGGAGGGAGGGGGCAAAGTACGGGATTACTGAATTGGGAAGAAGGATGGTGTGGGTTTAACTCCCATGACAAAGGCATACCACTCCTGAGTCACTCCAGAAAAATGTACTCCAAGATCCTAGAACAAAGAACAAGGTACAAAGCACAACCCTTGTTGAGTAATGCACGGATGGGTTTCAGAAAGAAGAGAGGATGCATAGATGCCATCTTCACTCTACGTCAACCTAGCAAAAAAGCCATGGACATATAACAACGACTTGAATCTTGTCTTCACTTGACCAAGAGAATGGTTTTGACAGAGTCAACAAAGTAAAACTGTGGAAGGTCCTGGAAGAGTATGATGTGATAGGACAACTTCTACACACTATTAGGTCTTTTTATGCAAACATTAAAAACTGTGTTTGAAGGACAAACGACGTCACTGACTGGTTTCAAGTGACATCTGGAGTCAGGCAAGGCTGTGTTTTGTCTCCCCTGCTCTTCATTATCTACATGGACAAGATCACAAAAGAGGCAAACCCTGACGCAGAGCCCTTGAATGTATTGCTGTTTGCTGACGATCAGTGTATTATAAATGAAGTTGTAAAGGCCCTTTAAGAACACACGATCAATCTGAATGCTGCATGTGAAGCAAACAACATGAAAGTCAGCTCAAGTAATACTGAAACAATGAAGGTGAGCAGAACACTGGGAAACCTTGCCATCAGCATCAGTGCCACTCAGCTCATGCAGGTGCGAGAATTTATCCATCTTGGCAGCATAGAAGATGGGCGCTTCAAGAGAGAGAGAAACAAGGACACAGATAGCTAATATAGTAAACTACCAACTAGCTCCACTTCTGAATCACACCAGCATCCTTATGGAAACCAAAGCGAAGCTTATCAATTCAAATTTCACTTCCACACTAACCTACCAATGTCAAACGTGGACTCTCACAAAAAGGCTTGAGCAAAATATCACTTTATGCGAAATGAAACGTCTGCCTAGAGTTGGCGGCAAGACCAGGTGATACAAGATCAGAAATAAGAAGATCAGAGAAATGGTAGGAATGGCACCAGTACAACACTATTTCGGGCACTTGATGAGAATGGACCCCAACCGGCTGGCTAGGCAAGCATACAACACCGGAGTGGCAGGTTATAAAGCAAGAGGACATCCACAAAAAGACCCGGAACAAGGGCGTCAAAGACGGCTTGAGGGCACACAACATCCCCTCATCACAGCCTTCAGACTAATGGAAAGCTTAATCTTGCCGTGACACGTTAGGTACAAGCGGATGGATAAAGTAAGTGTCTGTAATAAAATGATGGTGATAATGATGTTCTGTAATAAAAGTATATTTATATTAGCATATAAAATTACACGCTAATTAATAATCAAATTCATCTGAATACCACATAATAAATCAATACCTATTTAAGTCAAATGCTTAAGCAATTTTTTTTTTTTTTTTTTTTAAACCTGTCCTGTCCAGCATCATAGCAAGCAGAATGGCAGTCTGGTTGCAGTGTTGT
>JBCNYH010000010.1:3260820-3272496 GCA_039654325.1 Tandanus tandanus
ACACACACACACACACACACACACACACACACACACACACACACACACACACACACACACACACACACCTTCTCAATAACTCCCTCCTTTGTTTTGTCCTTGAGGGAAATGGTCCAGATGGTACATGAACCTACTGCTCACTAATAATATTGACCATTTTGTGCTATTTGTGCTTAGCAAATTCTGCTTATTCTTCTTTTATCTCACTCTTAGTGGACCTTTGATACTTCTACATTAAGTAGACACATTTTCAGTTGCTTGTGGTATAAAAACGATCTTTGATTTTCACGTACAGTGTTAATCTGGGTGGCACGGTGGTGTAGTGGTAGGCACGTCCGCCTCACAGCAAGACGGTCCTGGTTCCCGGGCTTGGGAATTTCTCTGTGGAGTTTGCATGCATCTTCCTGTGCTTGCATGGGTTTCCTCCAGACACTCTGGTTTCCTCCCTCAGTGCAATGGCATGCACATTAGGCTTATTAACAAACTGTTCTTGGGTGTGAATGTGATTGTGAATGCTTGCGTGTGCATTGGCCCTGCAATTGTCTGGTGAGTTGTTCAAGGTGTACCTCACCTTTGCCCAGTGATGGCTGAGATAGGCACAGCCTCTAGTAGTAGGATTAACCAGTTCAGCAAATGAGTGAGTGAGTAAGAAAGAATTTGAAGAGGATCTTAGTATAGTTAAAGTACAGCCCCAATTCCAAAAAAGTTGGGACACTGTGTAACGTAAATAAAAACAGAAAGCAGTGATTTGCAAATCTCACAAACCCATATTTTATGCACAACAGAATATAGAAAACATATCAAATGTTGAAAGTGGGACATTTTACTATTTCATGAAAAATATTAGCACATTCAGAACTTGATGGCATCAGCACATCACAAGAAAATTGAGCTGCAAAGTAAGTGGTACTAAAAAGTTATACGAAACAGCTGGACAAACATTTTGCAACTAATTTGGTTAATTGCCAACAGGAGAGTAATATAACTGGGTATTAAAAAAAGCATCAAGACATCAAAGGTTCACCAATCTGCAAAAAACTGCATTTGTGGAACAATTTCACAATACTGTAGGTGTAGTGAATACTGTTACACTATGGTGTAGTGGTTAGCACAGCAAGAAAGTCCTGGGCCCGGTGAGGGCGTTTCTGAGTGGGGATATGCATGCTCTCCCCCTGGGTTTGAATGTGAATGGTTGTGTGTGTTGGCACTGCAATGGTCTGGCAGACAGTTCAGCGTGTACCCCACCTTCGCCGAGTGTCAGCTGAGATAGATTTCATCCAAATCAATAATGGATATACAATTGTGAAGACTTTAAATATATCATCATCTACAGTACATAATATAATCAAAAGATTCTGAAAATCCAAACATCAATATTGGATGCCCGATGCATCTAATAAGAAGAAGCCATGTGTGAACATGATCCAGAAACGCCACCATCTTCTTGGGCTGAAGCTTGTTTAAAAATGGAAAAACTGTTCTATGGTCAGACAAATTGAAATTTGAAATCCTTTTTGGAAAGTATGACGCCACGCTTTCCAAAACTAAAGAGGAGAGGGACCATCCGGCTTGTTCCAGCTTGTTCATCAGTGTTCAGTTTGAAAGCCTGCATCTCTGCGAGCTATGTTGACAGATAATGATTTACAATGATGTATTAACTATGAATGTCACTGAGTTCATTTCAACTGTGAACTGTTCAACTGTGAACTGTTCAACTACACTGCAACTTCACTGTTAGAACACACAAGCTATTTCTTTTTCCAGTTTGTTACAGGTGGATATTTAACTTGGTGTTTTTCTAATTTCCTGCAGTTCTTTGAATTACTCATTCATTTTATTGTCCTTTGTTAAACCTGATAAACCTCAGTTAAACATTGACCCTGGCTCCGGATTATCATCTCAAGTTGAGCTCTAATAAAGGCACATTGCATGTGTAACAATCAATGAGGTTTGTGTGTTTATTGCGTGCTATCCTTCCTTAATTAATTTGAACTAATGTGGTGAATGGGTGGCATGGTGGCATAGTGGTTAGCATTGTTGCCTCCCAGTTAGAAGGTTCTCTGTTCAAATCTCAGTGCCTTGCTGTGAGGAGACTGCATGCCCGCCCCCTGCTTGCATGGGTTTCCTTCAGGTGCTCTGGTTTCCTCGCACAGTCCAAAGACATGCACATTAATTATGTGTGAATGGTTGTGGCAGGGATGCATTAGCCCTGCAATAAACAGGTGACTGGTGCCCTGTGTCTCACTCAAAGTTATCTGTGATTGGCTCCAGCTGCCCCTATAACCCTGATGGATAAGCAGTATAGATAAAAGATGGATGGAAAGATGATGCAGTGTTTCCCTGTAAATTACCCCTTCAATTATGGATGTAGACTAATTAGTTTACATCAAAAGCCTTTATGGTTCTGAAAAACCCATCTTAGTCAGAAATAAATACATCCCTGTTCATGTGGACTCTTTAATCTGGTCTTTTTTTTTCTTCTTTTTGTGCAGTTGACTTTTTCAAGGACAAAATAAAGGAAGGAGATAAAGAAAGTGTTTGTCTCTCTCTCTCTCTCTCTCTCTCTCTCTCTCTCTCTCTCTCTCTCTCTCTCTGTGTGTGTGTGTGTGTGTGTGTGTTGTACGGCGTGTGTTGCACCTAAAAACTAAAACAAATTAATTCTACACATGCAACCTTAATTACCATTAAATCAATCAGACAGCTTATGTTATAGGTAAACATCCATGTTCTCTGACCTTGCCTGACCATCCCCAAAAGACCACTAGCTAGACTAACACAAAAATAAGCAGCAAGGTTTAATTTTGTAGTTAACAATCCAGACTTAGTTTTAACATCTAACTCTATAACAACTTTGGAGAGCTGCATATAAAGGAGTTGACACAAAATACTTTTATTACATCAGCACCATGCACAAAGTTGCCCGCAATACATTTCACTTGGTACAGCTACACCTGTTTATCATACAAATCATATCATTTCACAATAATTACTTTCATTTCTTTTCAGTACAGTGTAAAATATGAACCCCCAATTATAAATAGATATCACCTGTTAAGCTCCGCAGCCTCAGCTTCCTCTCCTTTTAATTGTCTCTCCTAAAATCTCTTTCATTGCTTCTTAATTATGTCTTACACTCAGAAAGTATGTGTATGTAAGAAAGATGAAGACAAAAAACATTGCAATGAGGGTTGTTATGGACTAGGCTATGTCCTCTGGGATGACAGGATAGTTTTACTGAGTGAGGTTTAATTGCATCTCACAATTCTAAACGGTGACTGAGAGCAAACTAGCATGAAACACTGATGGTATTTTAATGGAAGGCAATTAAGTGAATTGTAAGTGAGCAACAATATCAAGTCTCCATATTATATGCAAATAGCAGTTTCATATTTATTCATAAACTTTATATGATTATGAATGTGAAGGACAAAATGAGCTGACAGAAGAGTGGTGGTAATTCGTCTTAAAATTGTACTGCAACATTAAAGGATAGCTGCAACAATTTTTAACAGCACTAACAGGAGGATGTGTAGTAAATATGTTGTGATTTTTATTTTTATTTAATTATTTAAATTATTATATTATTTTCAAATGCTATAGAAAATATCTAGGGTTCCCAAAGGCTGTAAACCAGCATTTCCCACAGATCTGAAATATACTTGGATGGAAGTTAGTCAGTGGGGGTGCGGTCAAGACAATGTCTTCCCCTAGTATGTTATAAGCCATAACAAATTATATACCTTTTAGCTATTGGTCACATAATTCAACATTAAAATATGTTGTGTACAGTAAAGTGGTTTATTATAAGTTACGGGATAGTAACCAGTATGCATTCAATAAATGTTATCTATCAAGGGAAAATAGTTGATTACCATTTTCATTACCCACAAGGATTCTGTCTGTAGATGAGTTCATGTTACCGTTTTATAAACAACAGTACAGTATGTTGTATGTTTCTTTTACTGTTCATATTTTATCCTTTAATACAGTGACTACATATATTGACTACAGTAAAGGTAATATACTTGAACAAAACCGATTTGTTTTAAATAAATTATTTATTCAATACAAAATCCTTCTTTGGAGGAAGTAAGAACATCCTTCGCCTCAGGAGCGAGTTTTGCCCCTTTAGCAGAAATAACTTCTTGCAGATGTTTTGCATAATTGTCTGACATAGGCTTGTTGAACTTTTGGACTATTTTTTCTCCAGCTGCAAGATCTTTGAAGGTTTTCTTGTATATGCACTGCCCTTTTCAAATCCCCTCCTGGAAAGGTCCACCTCTTGTTCAATTTCAACTTTTTGACAGATGGCCTCACATTATCTTCAAGCACTCTTTGATATCATACAGAATTCATAGTTGAATCAGTGACTGCAAGCTGCCCAATCCCTGAGGAAGAAAAGCAACCTCAAACCATAACATTTCCCAGGCTATGTTTCATAGTTGATATGAGATTCTTCTCAAGTGCACATGTATACAGTTACTGTGGCCAAACAGCTCTATGTATGATTTTTCTGTCCGGACCACATTATTCCAAAAGGCCGGGCCTTTGACTAAAGGTCATTTACAAACTATAGCCTACTTCTAATGTTCTGTGTGGACAGCAAATTCTTTTTCCTGGCATGCCTCCCATGCAGTTCAAATTTGTCTGAACTTGTAGACATATACACTTTCACATCAACAGTTGCAAGAACTATCGGCATCTTTGGCAGCAAATGGTCTGCACTAAGGCTAAATTTGAAAAACAGTGGGCAGTTGATTTTTTTTCTACACAACTTCCAGATGATTTTCTTTACAGTGGAATGACTTATTTTGAATAATTTAATGATCTTTATAAATTCCTTGGCAGATTCTTGGACATGCACAACCTTTTTTCTGAAGCCTTTAAAGAGCTCTTAGATCTTGGCATGATGACAGCACACAATTCAGTAGCAAAGAGAATACCGGACTCTAAATGTCAGGTTTAAATAAGACAGGTTCTAATTAATGGATCTGATGTGGGATACCTGATTCTAATTTTATGGACTTGAAGTTAATAAATTTTAAATAAATTTAAAAGTGTACTTCATCACTTTTATCAGTTAAGCACTGTATCAAAGAGGGTGAAATATTTGCATGTTCGAGTATCTTCATGTGATTTAAAGTAGATTTTTTTCAAACAAAATATATCAAGAGTGCAGCACGATGACGGCATGGGTAGCATTACTGGGGGTTCCTAGTTCAGTCCAGAGGGTTTTTATTTGTTTGCTTGTTTGTTTGTTTGTTTTTGCAAGTTCTTGCATTGTATATATGGGTTTTCCTTTTCTTGTGAGGTACCACTATTCCTACCACTTTTTTACCACTTCCCAAAAACAAACATACAGTGAGTAAAACAAAGTGTCACCCCATTGAAAATATTATTATAATTTTTTTTTTTTTTGCAGCCTGAAATAAATACATACACAAAATATTTTTCCACCTGTATTTACTCAATGCAAATTGTAAAAGCCAAGCTAAAGATATAATAGCAACAGTTCTGAAGGAAACAACAACAAAAACAATAACAACTACTTAAAAACCGAGCATGAGGTTAATACAGGCAAATTCCAGACCAAGGCTTTGATGAATTGACTGAGCAATTCCCAAGGTCTGGAATTTCCTTGTACTGACCAAACTAATAAGGATAATAACTTATTAACTACATTGAATATTATATTTGTGGACATTCTTGGATTACCAGCTCAAGAATTCAATCACTTTTTGGCTAATTTATTAAAAGACATGGAAAACCAAAATGGCAACAAGTATAATCCAGGCACACTGACCAGCTTAAAGCACAGCATCCAGAGATAGCTTTCCGATGCTTTCATCAATATTTAATATCATGAAAGATGAAGGGTTAATTTTTTTCTTAAAATCCTTGAGGCTAAAAGATTTTCATGACCCAAGGAAAAGGGAATCATTCAAACACCACTCGATCCCTGACACATAAAAAAGAAGACAAGCTCTTCCAGAATTTTTAATTTGGCTGCAATAATTCAGTCAGGAGAGCATTCATGTCATTCATGAGTATTCAGGTCTTTCTCCATTGCACACCAAGCTAACTTGCTTTCACCTGTTATTAACTGTTATAATTCTAATTGGTTCAGCTTAAAGGCAGCTATTCTGAGAGCATTGCATTGTTTGGAAGTGCAGCTGAAAGCAAACAATCAACTATGGGTGGCAAGGAACTTTCAAAAGATATCAGGGATAACGTTGTGGATACGTACAGCTCAGCAGGTGGATACAAAAGAAAAAACCTCCTAGGAGCACAGTAAAGTCCATAGTCAAAGTAAACTTTCTAAAAAGACAGTGACCTGAAATACACAGTAAAGTTGACCACACAGTGGCTGAAGGAGAAAAAAGGTGAACGTCAGACATAACCCTATTGAAAATCTGTAGAATTATTTACAGACTGCAGTCCACCAAAATTTACTATACAATTTGACTGAGCTTGAACAGTTCTCTAAAGAAGAGTGGACGAAATATTGCATCTACAGTAGATGTATATAAGGCTACTTGCTTTATTTCTGCTTTGTGTTATTGTGTATTATCTTAATGAATGCAGGCATTAGATGATGGGTAAATGTGGACATGAAGGGATGTATACAGTCAGCAACAGTGAAATAGGCTGTGACATTCAAGCAATGATTGATTGGCAAAAGAGTGACAAGAAAACCAATACATCACCTCCATCATACTGGACTATTGACATAAGGCAGGTTGGGTCCGTGGATTCATGCTTTTGGCACAAATTTTGTACTCTACCTCTGTGTTCATCAACAGAAAATGAGATTCATCAGACCAGGATACAGTCTTCAGTCCGTAGTAAAGGTGAAACTGTGTACAATAAGGCCTCAGCTTTCTGTTGTTAGCTGAAAGAAGTGTAATCCAATGGTTACCTGTGGAACTATATCCATTCTGTCAGTTTAAGCCCATCTGGCAATTCTCTGGTGACCTCTGTATTAAAAAATATATTTTTTTCCATCCACAGAACTGCTGCTCTCTGTTTTATTTTTTTATTTTTTATTTTGGCACCATTCTGAAACTGTTGTTTGTCAAAATCTCAGGAGATCAACAATTATAGAAATTCTTGAATCAGCCTCTCTAGCACCAACAATTACACTATTGTCAAAATGGTTAATGCTTAATTATTTGTCTTCTTGCATTGTGAGTGAGTTCAAATCAAAATGCAGTAAAATTAAATAAAAAACTTGCAACGCGCTCCTAAACCTGAAGTGCGGCAAAACGTCTCCGGAGACATGTTACACGAAGATCAACTTTTTGTGCAGCAATGATGTGCAGAAAATCATCTTTGCAAGTTGAGTAACACCGGCTTTACCCGAAGCTGCTGGACTGTACCTACATGATTTTGTGCCTTAACTTCTGTCACATAATTGGCTCATTAGATAACTGACTGCTTCCATATGATTGACTGATTAGATAATAAAGTAGGTGTAGAGGTGTTTCTAATAAAGTGTTCATTGGGTGTACACCATTTTTCTATGGTACATTGTGGTGCTATTACCTGGTAACTACTTGAAAAATTTTATGTAATTAAGCAAGTAGTATGTCATTTCAGGAGGAGTATGGAATTAATTAATTAAATGACCCTTCCTGATTCTATATCTCTCACCACTCACTTGTCATCTCTTTCTCCCTCTGTCTCCATCTCCCTCCCTCCCACACATAATCTCTCCACCCCAGCATGTCCTCATCTCTTCTCACACCATGTCTAAACAAATTGCATAGCCAAATCTTCATGATATTATTTAACAATTTCTTTTTAATGTTTACATTCAACTGATTATTTTTATATAGAATTTAAAGCATTTCATTGTGGATCTTTCAATTAAATTAAATGTTTTCATTCACAGTTACTTTCACTAAGCATTGACCTTTCATTTTTTCTGGGGTTTGTTTGTTCTTTTTGTTAAATCATAAAATGTAGGAATGTCTGGTATAAGCTGTTTGTAAGTATGAGTCTCTTGTGCATTTTTGTATTCTGTGAAAAGCAAAGACAACAAATGAACCATGCACCCTCTCCGCAATAACAAAAACTAACACTACTGAGGTGGGGTTCAACATGTACCAAGAAGTCAACAGATGGCAGTGACACCATTGCCTAGCAACCACTCATCAAACTGTCCTCACACCATCATGTAAAATGCTCAGATCAACTCAGAATGCTTATTATTTCCCATTGCAGTTTTTTAAACACAAATGCTCACAAACCTCTAAGAACAACTGAAAGCCTGGCAGTGTATAAGGGATACAGAAAAAGAGAAAAAAAAATACACTGATTGAAAGTAAGGGAGCCTGGAAGTGACAAACAGGAGTAAGCAGCAGGAAGTCCCAGTGGAATGAGAAACAGAGTTAATTAACACACTAAATATAGACAGAAGTCAACTCTATGCCTGTGTGAGTGTGTGTGTGTGTGTGTGTGTGTGTGTGTGTGTGTGTGTGTGTGTCTATGCATGTGTGGTATGAAGTTTCTTCTAAGATTAAGGTATGTTTCCTTTTGTCTATTGATATTAATCACCTTTCCTCAAGAAACGTTGGGACTTTTTTCAAAAATGCAATTGAAAACAAAAATCTTGTGAAATTTGATTAGTTCGTTCATATGAACCTTTACTTTTACTGTGACAAAAGTACAAAGAAAAGGTTTTGAATATTTTTTGTATTTTGAAAATAGAAACACAAACTGGGCGGCACGGTGGCGTAGTGGTTAGCACGTCCACCTCACAGCAAGAAGGCCTGGGTTAGATTCCCTGTTCGGGTGTTTCTGTGTGGAGTTTGCATGTTCTCACCGTGGTTGCGTGGGTTTCCTCCGGGTACTCCGGTTTCCTCCCACAGTGTGTGTGTATGTTGGTCCTGCGATGGCCTTGCCCAGAGTTGGCTGAGATGGGCGCCAGCCTCCCTGCGACGCTAATTAGGAGCTTTGCAATATTAATTTTTGTCCTTACCTGCTTGATACAAGACTTCAGCTGCCCAACAGTCCGTGGTCACTATTGTCTGTTTCTCCTCTTCATTCTTCATACATTTTCAGTCTGAGACAGACCTGGACTGGCAGCAAGCCAGTCAATCACATTAAAAGGCCACACTGATATAGTTCATAGAGAATGAGGCCTGGCATTGTCTTGATGAAATAAGCGTGGACTAACTGGGAAGAAATGTTGCCTTTATGACACAATTTGTCACTCTGAAAATCCCTATATGTGTCAATGGTACACTGATACACATAAAACTGACCCATACCATGTGCACTGATGCACCCCATACCATCTCAGATGTTGGCCTTTGCATCTTTCTCTGATAACAATCGGGATGGTCATTTTTCATCTTTGGCATAGTGAACTGGACATATGCTTTTCCCAAAAAAAAAAAAAACATGCTGAAATATGGAATCATTTGACTCCAACACAAGCACCCACTGTCTTTCAGGTCATCTAGTTGATCTAGTTGATGTATGACTTCTCTTTGCAAAATTCAGTTTTAGGCTGCATTTCTGGATGCAGTGGCAGACTGGGTAAAGTGAAAACAGCTTTATGAAGTACTCCTGAGCCAATGTGACCATATTTGTCGCAACTGTATGACAGTTTCTCAGACAGTGCCCTTTGAGGCATTGAGCAATGGTTTTTGACCTTGCTCTTAACACTCTGAGATGTGTCCAAGTTCCCTGAATCTTTCTGTACTGTAGATGTAAATTCTTTGCAATCATGCATTGAGAAAAGTTCCTTTTGAAATAAAAAACAATTCTCTTATTAATTTTGGCACAAAAATGGGGTTATCCTTGCTTACAAATACGGAGTCTTTGGTGAATGCTACTTTTATGCCCAATAATGATACTAGTCACTTGGTAAACATTTCGACTTTATTTAAAATCAACTTTTGTTGAGTATGTTGCAAGCATTTAATTCTAACTAAGATATTTACCAAATACAGGTTTGTCAGTGAAAATATTCAAACCTCTTCATTGTACTATTGTCAGCTGGGTAAAAGTTTGCATAAATTAACAAATCATGGCTTTTTACCCCTCAGCCATTTATGGCTGGAGGGGTTTTGTCGTTAGCTTGGCGGCTGGGCAGGCGGGTGGGCGGGTGGGCGGCGTGACAATAACTTTGTCCTGGCCATTGCTCAGCTCTTATGCATGATAGCTTTCTGAACTTTTGCATAGACACTCCCTATGACCTAACCCTGTGCATGGGGTAGCTAATTTGCATATGTAACCTTTGAACTTGGCACAGTGACCTTGAACATAAATAAAGTTTGTCCTGGCCATTGCTCGGTATGCATTGCATGATAGCTTTCTGAAATTTTGCATAGGCACGCCCTATGACCTAAACCTGTGTATAGTGTGGCTATTGAAATGTTGATTGTCCGAAACTGTCCAGCTGTTTGTATGGGGGTTGGCTTTTTTCCTATATGCACTTGAGGCATCCTGGCTGAGGGGTTATGACATTCTATAGAATGGCTATTTTTTAAATTGCATTTTAAACAATATCCCTTACTAAATAACTTTTCTGGAAATTGGATTAGTAGCTGTAGACATTAATTGGGCCCTATTTACCCTGTATTTTTTGGGACAAATTTTTACCAGGAATCATCAAAGTAGGTACAGACTTGAGTTGGAGGGTCGGCACAGTGGCGTCATGGTCAGCACATCAGCCTCACAGCAAGAAGTTCCTGGGTCCGAGTTCCAGGCTTGGGTATTACTGTGTGGAGTATGCGTGTTCTCCCAGTGCTTATATGGGTTTCCTCTGTGTACTCCAGTTTCCTCCTACAGTCCAAAGACATGAACATTAGGCTAATGGGCTGTTCCATATTACCCCGAGGTAATTGTGTGTGGTGGCCCTGTGATGGTGTGGTGAGCTGTTTAGGGTGTACCTCACCTTTGCCCAGTTGCAACTAAGATAGGCTCCAGTCTCCCTGCGACCCTAGTAGGAACAAGCCGTTCAGCAAATGAGTGAGAGTGAGTGAATGATGTTGAGTTAGTATGTAACGTTATGGAGCAAACAACAGCTCTGTCTATATATATAATTAACATACATGCAAAGAATGTTCTTAGGTGTTTTATCCAACGTGTAACTTTTCTAATGCTCCAAAACAATAAATTAAAAATTATAATAATATAAAACTAATAATAATAAGAAAAAAATAATAATCATCGTCATCAAACATTAATATACTGTTTTCTTGTAGTAAAGAGAGCACAGTAGGTAAAAAAATTATAAGGACACAATGTGATCATTTTATTATCTGCTTAATGTTTTATATTTATTGACTTATATAACACATTCTAGCATGACAAAGTAATCAAATGCACTTTACAAGAGGTGCCATAGAAAAAAAATACAAAAAGAAAATTCTTTACATTGAAGGTTAATATAAGTAAAATTTAAAAATTGAAAGAAAAAATATGAAGGAATTAAAGAGAAAAGAAAACAAGAAAGAAAAACTACTATGTATTTATAATAGATAAAGCTACAATCCATTCATTCATTCATTTTCTTCCGCTTCTTCCGGGGTCGAGTCGCGGGGGCAGCAGCCTAAGCAGTGAGGTCCAGACGTCCCTGTCCCCCGCCACTTCCTCCAGCTTTTCCGGGGGGACGCCAAGGCGTTCCCAGACCAGCCGAGAGACATAGTCCCTCCAGCGTGT
>JBCNYH010000010.1:3352713-3373461 GCA_039654325.1 Tandanus tandanus
ACAGCACAGACACTCGACAATGGCCAACGGTAATTGGATAATTTCCCACGGTACACCTGACGATCTCTCACGGCACATTAGTGTGCCGCGGCACAGTGGTTGAAAATCACTGTTACAGATGACTACGGTTCAATATACCTGATAGAGCTGGCTTCTGAGAGTGTAGTGCTGAAGGAACGCTAATTAAGATCCGCTGATCTGGAATCTCACACACATCAGATCTGAAACAAACAAATCAAAAGTAAACAATTTGGTATAACTTTGGCATAATTATCAGCATGTGTATAAACATTTATTGGGCGGGGGTCAGGGTGTACCCCGTCCTCGCCCAGTCGGCTGAGATGGGTGCCAGCCTCCCCGCGACCCTAACTAGGATTAAGCAGTTAAAAAAATTAATGAATGTATAAACATTTAGCTCATTATCTGATCAGGGAGCGTTTTAAATAACTTCCAAAAAAATTTACATTTCGTTACAACCAACCAATCAAAATCAGCTTTTTTTTTTTTTTTGAAGTACTAAAGGAAACTCCAACTTTGTGTCCAGTTATGCGCCCTAACAGAGAATATGGATATTTTTAATGTTCACCATATATGTCTATTGCTCTGAACCCATCACAATCCTTACTAAATGAATGCATGAACTTCTACAAAGCTTGAAAGCTGATATTAATTAACAGCATTATGTCAATAAATGTTTAGAGTTTACACCATTACCTAGTTGTGTCCTCACTGTTGGCACAAAACCTTCCAAGTAATAACACTTCGTAAGGTTTTTTGTGTGGAGAATCCAGTGGGTACACTAACTCTCCATTCCGGGTCACCTACACACAGTTTAACACAAAATAATGGTTAAGAGATACTTCAGAAAAAGGCTGGAAAAACAGCTACAGCTATAAAGCTCAGGTCTCACTGAAAACTACAGACACTTACTACTAATACATATTAAGGTCATACGACTCATTTCATATTTGATGTACATTATACAGATACACACTCCATATGCACCATCTAGCATAATGCACAATAAATAAATAAACAAACAAGTAATAACAATAATATTAATAATAATAGGCGGCACAGTTGTTAGCAAGTCCACCTCACAGCAAGAAGGGCTGGGTTCGATTTCCAGGTCGGGGCGTTTCTGTGTGGAGTCTGCATGTTCTCCCTGTGCTTGCATGGATTTCCTCCGGCTCCCCCGGTTTCCTCCCAAAGTCCAAAAACATGCACAGTAGGCTAATTGGCTGTTCCAAATCACCCCTAGGTATGAGTGTTGGCCCTGCGATGGTCTGGCGAGCTGTCCAGGGTGTAACCCGCCCTCACCCAGAGTCGGCTGAGATGGGCACTAGACTCCCCGAGACCATAATTACAATTAAGCGGCTTAGAAAAATGAATAAATGAATGAATATTAATGTTAATATTAATAAATAATAATAATATGCAGGTCAGATAGTTTAAGTATTATCAGCCTGCAGCTGAGTCAGTTCCATACATATTGACTTTTGTCTTTCCTTTGGGTCCAGTTGACAAAGCAGAGAGATGGGCGGGGTGTCTCTGGGCAAAACATCGCTACTTAATTTATGCCTAGGCAAAGCAGCCAACAGTGAATAACATTCCAACCAAAAAATTAACCCTGCTTTGAATAGACATACATGCAGGTTAAGAGTTCCAGTTAAAATTCACATAAAGCATGGGAATGAAAGAAAGTGTGATCTCTGGGACATTGGTCGTTACAACAGTGTTGGTGCCAGATAGGCTTTTCTAGACGTCTAGGATTTACACAAAACGATGTAACAAAAAACAGTAATTGAGCAACAGTTCTGTAGGCTTTAAAAAAAATACCACATGGGTCTGCCCTGCCAGGAAATATGTACAAAGGAGCCTTATACATGTACACACAGCCTCAGATTTCTGTTATTGGCTGACAGGTGGGGAGCAGTTGTAGCCCATTTACCTCACAGTTTGATGTCTTGTATATTTGAGTTGCTTTCCGTGTACCATGGTTGTAAAGGGTGATTATTTGAGTTGCTATAGTCAACACAGACCACTCTGTCATCAACAAAGTGTTTCCACCTGCAGACCCCTACTCACATCATTGTTGGGGCACTATTCTAGGAAAATACTCGAGTGTTATGTGTAAAAATCTCAGGATAGCAGCAGTTTCTACTCAAAATTCTCAAACCATCACCACCACAGAGATTGATTTTTCCTGTTCTGGTGTTTGATATAAACAGGAACTGAAACTTTACAGAGAGTTTTGCATAGTGCTGCGGTCACATGATTAGCTGATCAGATAACTGCATGATTATTCAGGTGTTCAAAGGTTCGTAAAGCGGATGGTGAGTGTACACAGACTACACACAGCAAAAAGAGATCAGCAAATATATGGAAATGTTGCAGCTCATATCAAGATTGTGTTTTGTGTGTGCGTGGGTTGAATACCTTCACCCAGAGCCATTCTGCAAGCAGCTTCACACCCCAGTGAGGATAAAGCTCTTCACGTACAAACCGGAAATGACGGGAACGGTTGGTTACCCAAGTAACCACCACACATCCTGCTCCACTCAACACTGGAACAGGAAGCTTCTTGAGCTGAGAGGAAGGCAGAAAACTGTACCTGTGAATAAATGTAAGGGGGCAATGTGTTAGGGCTGTTTATCCTTCAAATAAGTGCTAGAATTATTCATATAGCATAACAAATGGTAGACAGCTTTACATTTATCAAAAGGCTGGCATCATGTTACATATTTTTAATAGTTTAAAATGTATTTGTATACATTTGAACACTTATAACAACAATCACTTGCTCTGCATATCTGCAGATATACAGTCACTGCATATACTTTCCAAAAATATTTGTCATTGCAGAAGATAAATGGACATGATTCCTTGTGTTTCTTAAAAGTCAGGTATTATACACATTGTCAGACCTTTATTTTTCTTTTTGGACATCAGTGCAGCACTGTACAATTCTGAAAAAAATGGAGCAACTCCACAGTTCTTCAGGAAGCTGCTTCCCCACCTCCCTCTCAAAAGCTGGTTTTAAGTGCACTGGACAGCCTGTGCCCCAAACAAAAAAAAAAGATACAAATGCACCCAGAGAGTGCAAACCTCCACCAAGGTAGTGCAATCTCATATTAGCATGGGTTATAGAATTGCGGTGCCCCTTGTGGCCTGTTCCACAATTATTTTTGAGCTCAGTATATTTATTTCTCGAGGCGCAACCACGCAATTTTAAAAAGTAATTTTTTGGACAATGGATGTCAGATATTTAGTAATTAGACAGACAGCTCAACATAGCATCTCATTCATCAATAATATGGTCAGTCTTTCCCTCTCCAGTCCAATCCAGTCTAGTCAGAGTACAAAATTGGTACAAAGAGAGAAAACAGGTGTGATAGGAGAGCTGCCAAGATCAGCATGCCCTTGATGCAGGACTAAACACACCACCAGAATTGTGCGAATAAATACAAAGCAATAGGTCACCAAGCACTGAACATATCTAGCCATGCCTTAATTGACTGAAGCATGCACTTACCAGAGCAAAACGCCAATAATTGTGAAAGGTACTGTGTGTAACATGATGTTAAACATACCTACTGCTTCTTTTCACAGATTTGTTTTCCCAGGGTGGATCAAGAACTATTAGGTCATATTTGTCTCCACCTAGGATAGAAAATAATGCACACTGTAAAAACTGAACACGAATGTTAACAGCAAGCATCAAAATAGGGAACAAATGACATCTAAGTCATTTTCACTTTGGCATGGTTGATGGAGCCGGACTGGCTGGTTTGAGTACTTTTTTCGTTGCTAATCCCCTGAAATTTTCAAGCACAAAAGGTTTCTAGAGGTAAATCGGTGCAGTTCCAATTTCTACTCTTCTATGGCTACTTCCAGCATGATGCACCGGGAAGCAAAACTAAAATTTATCTCAAACTGGGTTCATGAACGTGGCTATAAGTTTATTGTTCTTCAAAAACCTCCACAGTTACCAGACCGCAATCCAACAGAACACCTTTGGGATAGAATGAATAGAATGGATTATTAAGAATAGAATATTACCCAGCTAAAAAGCAACCTCTTTTTGGGGGATCAAGGTCGTTTTGTTCTGAGATTTTGCACCACAAACATCACTGTAGAGCTCACAGGAATGAATGTATGCTCCTTGGTTCTGTTTTGTGTGTGTGTGTGTGTGTGTGTGTGCATTCATTGCTGTATCCGTCTACCTCAACCCTTGAACAAAATTATGTAACTCTCCCTACTGTCATCTTCGTTGCCAAAATAGGTGTACCCAAAACTTTCAGTTTCCTGGGAGCATGTTCTGTACATAGTATAAAAAAACCTAAGAAAAACCAGATAGAACCAGATATTTATGGGTTATTTTTCCATTTTCTTGCATGTTAATGATGATGCCACCTCAAGTGCCCTTGACAAACTGTAAGGGTCTGTAATTTTAATTCTAGCATTATCCACTCAGCATAAAGATTTATGATCCTGAGATAGTGGACCAATAAGATCACCCCATTCCCTTGATTAACAATTATTCTCTGAAGGCGAGATAGATGTTACTGAATAGTTCCTGGAAAGAACGTTGAGATGACATCCACTGGGTAGGGTACGCCCTGGACAGCTCACCAAGCCATCGCAGTGCTAACAAACACACACAACCATTCACACTCACACCTAGGAGCTATTTGAAGCAGCCAATTATCCTACTGTGTATGTTTTTGGACTGTGGGAGGAAACCAGAGTACCCGGAGGAAACCCTCGCCTGCACCGGGAGAAAGAGCTTAAGTTTTTTAACTTATTCAAAGTTTTACTATATACTACATAAAACATAAGAAAACTATGCTCTATAATGATGTGTTTTTAAACTCATTACAAGTTTTAGTATATACTATGCAGAAACACAAGAAAATCAAACAAAAATTGTATTTTTATAGAGTAGGCTGCATTGCCGTCAGCGTGTTTCTGCCTTGCGATGGCCTGGAGAGCTGTCCAGGGTGTACTCTGCCCTCGCCCAGAGTTGGCTGAGATGGGCGCCAGCCTCCCCGCGACCCTAATTAGGATTAAGCGCTTCAGAAAATGGATGGATGAGATTTTTATGGTTTATAATACCAATAAACAATGATATCATCTGCTCCAAGGAACAAACTGTGAGTGTCCGTTATTGTGACTCAAGCATCATCCACTCGGAATAATATCTATTAAGCCGATCAGATCCCTCTGTTCTTGTGTAGTATATAAAAATACATATTCTGAACGGATATGGCAGTAAAGCTTATTGATTTTTGTTTTTCACTGATTCAAAGTTGAATACAATAAT
The DNA here is from genome assembly GCA_039654325.1 of Tandanus tandanus. NCBI lineage: Eukaryota > Metazoa > Chordata > Actinopteri > Siluriformes > Plotosidae > Tandanus > Tandanus tandanus. Next base: position 3,358,040 of record JBCNYH010000010.1, read on the forward strand.
CAAACTGCAAAGGGAGGTCAAAAAAAAAAGTATATAAACCTGGGTTTACACTGAGGCCACGATGTCCACAATCGTGCTTCAAACACACTTGAAGCGTGATTTTATAAAAAGGAGACTTTGTGCATCCAAGAGATGAAACTTGAAGGAACCGTGTCTTCAAGTTCATCAAGATCCACTACGATGGCATGTCAAGGTCTGTCACGTGTCAGATTGCAATAAACATGGCAAAATCTTTGACAGTCAAATTAACCCAGGGTAATGGCTGAAGCTTCACATAAATCTACAATAAACTTACTGCTTATAAGGGGCTGTACACGTGTGATGTCAGACAGCAGGAAACGGCTGCGAGGAGGCAGGAAATACGTCTCCCCCATTAGCGTTACCTCACATGCATGTTCTTGAGGATTTTCTGTGAGGCATGAGAACAGATCAAGGTGTGCATCTAAGTCTGCATGGCCATTAATGGTCTGCACATGTGGGGCATCAGAATTGTCCATTTGAAGCAGGTGTTTGGCCATATCACACAGTGCAGCCAGCTGGCACTCATGAACAGGTATCTGTTTAATTGGCAGCGTATGTAAATCTTCTGTCAGATAAACAGAGTGATGCCCGGTTTCCAGTAGCGACTGAATACCCTCCAGAACCAACAACCTGACCTGTTAAACAGAGACAAAGTCAAAGAGGGCAGCAATTTTCAAAATGTCAGGGTTACTAGCTCTTCAAGATATCACACGTAATAGTGATTTTTAAAACAAGTCTGTCATCAGTAAAAGTCACCTTTTTATGGTATATTTCAGCATCGATCTCCCCCTGATTCAGCTCACTTCGTTTACGCTTCCTTTTCTACAAAAGAGAATAATTACAATCACAAAACCATACCTAGAAGTGAGGACATGTTTAATTCCCAGACAGCAGTGCTTAGTTTCCAGAACATTCAGTAAATGTTTGCTTTTGGTTCAAGAAATGCCCTGAGAACTGATTTTTTTAGTTCTTGTTTGGTTTCTCAGGAAAGTTTTCTTCACCAAAACACAATATTCAGATTTTGTTACATGTTTCGGAGAACATTTCCCCCAGTGTGCCTATAACATTTAAATAGTATAAATCTTTCTGAAAACTCATAGTTTTCTCATGGATGGGTCAGCAAATATTCCCATAATGCTCTATAAACCATTAAATAATATGGACCTCTAGGGAACCTTGCACTAACAGGGAAATAGCATTATATTTTGTTTCTATAAATCAAAAATCCCAAAAAGTAAGTTATAGAAGAAGCATAAGATGCCAGAATGAACATTAACATACAGATTTCTATTAACAATAAGATTCATTCACTGTTGTTTGTGCATCAAATAAACAGTACTACATTGATTTATCTGCAAATTAAAAAGAAAGTAAAATTTATATTGCAGTTAGATGGAAAAATTTTAATTAAGGCAAATATAGATATTCGGTCAAAAGTTTCTGGACACCAGACTGTCAAACTCATGTACTTTTTGAACATCCCATTCTGGAGTGCTCTCTTTGCTGCTACAATCACCGGCACCTACCAGCCAGTAAGAACGAGGCTGTGAAGATTTGCCCATTCAGCCACAAGAGCATTAGTGTGGCTAGCGCTGATGTCCAGCGAGGTGGCCCAGCGGCGATTTATGGCATTTGTCAGATTCCCTTATCCAGGGCAACTTAAAGCGAGGTGGCCTGGCATGTCTCCATCTGATATTTAATGACTTATTTAACACATTCTAGTATTTCAGAATCATTGAATGTGCTTCAGTTCATCTCAAGTGTTCAGTTGGGTTGAGGTCCAACCATATCTTGGCAAACCACATGTTTATGGACCTCACTTTGGTACACAGGGACATCTTCATATCAGAACAGGCTCGCGTCTCTTAGTTCCAGTGAAGAGATGTACTGCATCTACATATGACACTTATACAGAAATTTTTACATTAACCTGTGGTCTGGAATATTATCTGTATATACCTGACACCCATTAACTGGGGCCTGATACTCAAACTCTTGACAGTTTTTAATGTAACTGTATGAGGATTCTGTGCTCTAAGGTTCTCAGAACGTTTCAGCAACAACACTAAACATTCACTGAACACAGTCTATTGTTACCCACATAACAAGCCGTGGGTGACTAAAGACATCAAAGCCCTCCTTAACGACAAGAAGAGGGCCTTCAGGGCTGGCAACAGAGAGGAGGTGAGAACGACACACAGTTTACTAAGAGTCAAGAACAGAGAGGTCAACGAGAATGCTGGAGTGGAAACTCCAGCAGAACAACATGAGAGAGGTTTGGAGTGGTATGAAGACCATCACTGGTTTCCGGCCATCCAACAGCAGAGGTACTGAGGGCGGTGAGGACAGGGCCAATGAGCTGAATATGTTTTTTAACAGATTTAATACTGCGGCTACTGTTCAGCCCCCTTCTAACTTATCAGGAGCATGCCTGGAAACCCCTGCCACACCACCCTCTCTCCCTCCCTCTCCTTACTGCCCCTCTGCCTCCTGTGTTAGACCTGACATTCCTTCCCCCACCTGTCAACTTCACCTAAAATCAGGTTCAGAGACAGCTGAAAAGACTCCACTCTGGCAAGGCAGCAGGACCGGATGGGGTGAGTCCCCGGGTCCTTAAAGCCTGTGCCCCTCAGCTCTCTGGAGTCTTACATTACATTTTCACGATGAGCCAGTGTCTACAGAGGGTCCCTGTACTGTGGAAGACGTCATGCCTCGTTCTTGTACCAAAGACCCCACGTCCCAGTGGCCCCAGGATTACAGACCCGTGGCACTGACTTAACGTCATGAAGACCCTCGAGAGACTCAACTTCGACAGATGGTTAGACCACATCTGGACCCCCTTCAGTTTGCTTACCAGCCCCGTCTCGGAGTCGAGGACGCCATCATCTACCTGCTTAACCGTGTCTACACCCACCTGGACCAGCGCTTCGTCACATGGTGTGAGCAGAATCATCTGCAGCTTAATGTGACAAAGACCAAGGAACTGATTGTGGATTTTAGGAGATCCAAGACACCAGCGACCCCTGTTTCCATATGGGAAATGGTGGAGGATTACAAATACCTTGGAGTTCATACTGACAATAAACTGGACTGGGTTAAGAACACTACCGCACTGCACAAGAAGGTCCAGAGCTGTCTCTATTTTTTGAGGTGGCTAGGTCGTTTAACATCCGCCGAACACTGCTCAGAATGTTTTAGGAGTCTGTTGTGGCCAGCACCATCCTTTATGCTGTTGCATGCTGGGGAGGCAGGCCGAGGGTTGCAAATGCAAACAGACTGAACAAACTGATCCGCAAGGCCAGTAACGTTGCGGGGATGGAGCTGGACTCTCTGACAGTAGTGTCGGAGAGGTGAATGTTGTCCAAAATAAGGACTGAACAATACCTCCCACCCACTTCACAACCTGCTGATCAGTCACAGGAGCACATTCAGTGATAGACTGATACCACCTAAATGTACCACTGGACGACACAGGAAATCATTCCTACCTGTGGCCATTAATATTAGCATTAGATAAAAGTAACTTCTAATTTTAGACTTACACGCAAACATATATATATATATATATATATATATACACACACACACACACACAGGGTGACCCAAAAAAAACCAGAACCCATAAACTTCTTAATTACTCCTACAAAAATAAAGCTAAATTATACTAATTTTGTACACTTGAACTTCTGTCTGTGTATGATTATACCCAAAAGGTTCAGTAATCTAGGACGCTTTGCACAAAAGTTATGTTCTCTCCAGAATATGTTAGAAATGATCTCCTCGGCGTTGGAGACAGACCTGCATCCGTTGCGCAAAATTGTCAACCACTCGCACGCACTCCTCTCTGGGGATTTCCCTGATTTTTGCTGCAATTGCAATTTTGATGGAGCATTTCGACACCGAAACTCTCTCCTAAAATTTGCTTGCACGACCGTGTATGATTTGTTGACAAAATAGGCTTCCACACAAAATGTATTTTCCTTGGTAGACCAGGACATGTTGGTGAAGACTATGGTTCCAATCTTTCATGCACAGAAACTTCATATCCTGAAAAAAACAAAAAGCTAGAATTAAATTTATGAATTTCAGACAAACATATATGGGTTCTGGGTTTTTTTTGGGTCACCCTGTATTTCCGTATGTATATTTGTGTATACATAGATATTTGTAATTTTTCTTATACAGAGACTTTTATCTTTATCTTATTCTTTACTTGGTATGCAGCAAGTGTCTGAACCAAAACACAAGACTCTTCTTCTTTTTCCCACAAATGCCTGGGAGTTGGTGTGGTTTCAGCTCTTAATGATCTTACCTTCCGTGTTTTTAGCTCGATTCGGTCACCCCCAGCCTCATGACTCTCTGGGTTTGGTAAGTCACTGAGCTCACAGTTACTCCTGTTCTTACTCCCTGTATGAGGCTTCAGTATATCAAAGTAGTGCTTCTTGAAAGAGCACCGGAAGTGACCCTTGTTTACACTGTAGCACCGCTGATATCCTTGGTTTATAAAAGTACACGAGTCCAGCAGCCAACCGCGGTCACTGGACAGCAGGACAGACATTTATAAAACTTTAAATAGAGATTAAATAACAAAATGAACATTAAAATAACGTTAGAACTGTTTCCACGCTTTAGCATCGTCTAGCACGTGAAGCAGTAGTGCCGGATGTGTACGTGTGAAATAGCACGTCACATCCGGTTTACATGAATGAAAACACACACCGCTTTAAAGGAACAGTTCATCCACAGTCTTCGTCTGTCAAATAGTGTGATACACAGTCCAGGATATGATACAAACATGCACTCACTCACCCATTTCCCGAACCTCTTAATCCTACTAGGGCTGCTGGGAGGCTGGAGCCTATCTCAGCCAGCTCTGGGTGAAGGTGGGGTACACCCTGAACAGCTCGCCAGACCATCACAGGGCAACACACACACAACCATTCACACACACACACACACACTCTCACACTTTGGGTCAGTTTTGAACAACCAACTAGCCTAATGTGCACGTCTTTGGACTGTGGGAGGAAACCGAAGAACCCGCAGGAAACGCACGCAAGCACGGGGAGAACATGCCAACTCCTCACAGAGACGCCCTCGCCGAGGCCGGGAACTCAAACCCAGGACCTTCTTGCTGTGAGGCGGATGTGCCAACCACCACGTCACCGTGGCGCCCTACAGTCATGCAGTAAAAAGTTAATTCATAGATAATTATATCATATATATATATAATTTAGTTCAGCACTAATAGAATTTGATTCAGGTCCCATTTATTCTAGTTCAGTTCAAACTTAAAGGCACAGTGTAAAACATTTTAAAGTTTCCTTTCTTTTTTAGAATAAAATAACAAACAAATGACATACCAACTTACCAAGTAACATTGCCATGAAAGAAATAGAAAGAGGGTACAAATAAATATATTCTTTCTCTCTCTCTCTCTCTCTCTCTCTCTCTCTCTCTCTCTCTCTCTCTCTCTCTCTGGGGGCCTTAAACACCTAGCCACCACTGCCCTTATTATTATTATTATTATTATTATTATTATTATTATGATTATTATTATTATTATTATTATTACAGAGAAAGGGAGAAAGAAGAAAGAAATTAAGAAAGAAAGAAAGAAAGGAAGGAAGGAAGAAAGAAAGAAAGACAGAAAAGAAAGAAAGCGACAAGAGGCCAGACTCTGTCCAGGTTATGCTACCATGGGACGCCAGGGAGAGTGGCCGCAGGGCATGGGGCACAAGTCCTCAAAGGTAACCCCTTCCAAATGAGATTTGATTAATCTATCATAATAATAAAATATCATTGAGTTTTCAGAACCTTAGAAACTGTTTATATCTGTGTGTGGAGCGAGATGTACCCCTTCAGTAGCTCAGAACCATACAGGCTCCGAAGGGGAGGGGTCGGGAATTCAAATGATTGCAATCTGGAACCTTACCATTAGATACCAGTGGATACCACTAACTCTTACACACTGTACCTTTAATGTGGGAAGCAGGAAGGTAGCACCTCATGTCCCCAGGGTCCCCTATTTAATCCAGAGAATGGATTATACCCCATTGGGAGTTTTGCCTTGTTTCCTCAGTTTCATCTATCACAGGTCTAACAAAGGTGTACAGACATTCGCAGTGACACTCACACCTACAGGCAATTTAAAGTAGCTTGACCTAGCCACGTGTTTTCGGATGGTGTGAGGAAACTAGAGCACCAGGATGAAACCCATGCAAGCACGAGAAAACTGGGCAAACTTCACACAGAATGGCCCCAGTCAGCTGCTACGTTAAAATCCAGAGACTTCTTGCTGTGAGGAGATAGTGCTGCGTTACAACTGCCCCATTATACCACCCATAACAACTCAAAAAACAAGTTTAAGGTTCATTCACATCTTTATTTTTCCACAAAGTCTATCAGGCTAATGGAGATTATTAAATGGTGGCACAGACAATCACCACTTTATCTTTGAGAACCTATGATCATACAACTAACTGAAAACATTCCCTGCTTAAAAATCCATCTTGGCCTGAAAAGGTACCAACTGCCAAAACTCAGGCTGGGCTGGTAGGTAATTTTTGTCCATGCTGTTCTGGTAGGAAAGAAACAAATTCTGAATTATTCCAATTAGTGATAAATGAGTACATTATTTTTAAAAAATAGGTAGTTATAACAGTAATACGAGTATATATTTTTTTAAATTCTCAAACATTTTCAACACTCAAACTTTACCAATAAATTTAATCAAGTTCATAAGGTAGCTGAAAAATAATGTGCCATACTGGCTACCAGCTTAATCAGCTTGGTTTGTATTTTCAGAGCTGATAACTTGTCAGACTGAGCTGGATTTGCTTGGCTAAGAAAAACACAATAACCTAATATGTACTTATGTTCTTACATCAAAACAGCAGACATTTCTATTAAGAAAATTAAATATATGAATAAAACTGAAACTATTTGAATGCCAGCCTTAATATACTTAATACGATGTTGACGGAGACTAAGTAAGCTCTGAATGACCCTAAGTTTAAGTGAGCTGTGTAAATAGCATGCATGTAAATAGCAATATTTATTATTATTATTATTACAATTATTATTATTATTATTATTATTATTATTATTATTATTATTATTAATACTAATAATAATAATAATAATAATAATAATAATATTATTATTATTAATTATTAATAATAATAATTATTATTATTATTACAATTATTATTATTATTATTATTATTAATAATAATAATAATAATAATAATAATATAATTGATAAATAAACAAATAAACAAAGTGCTTTTAAAGTAACAGATTGGACGCCCAAAAGATAAGAGAACATTTTGAGTCACTGATTTAAATTTATGATTTACAATTAAAACAATGTTTGGCGAGGACTTTTATTTTGATAACTTTAGGTAAACCAGTACCCATTGCAGAAATGACCCCACAGATCCCAGTGTTGCCAGGTGCAAAGTTTTCGTTCAGAAGGGGTATATTTTCACCTGAAGGTTTCCCTTATTATTTTAATCTGGTTCATACGTCTTCCTCTGCTTGATTACTGAGTAGTGTTTAATTAAATTGTTTTGTTTATTCTCAAAGATACTTTATTTATAGCACTATTGTTGATTCTTAAATCTAATTGTTTGGAGGTCAATGATAAATATTACAATAATTATAGCTGCTTTTCAAGTTAACGTTTTATTTTAATGTTCTCCCTCAAATACCTCATTTTTTTATAGTAGCAGTTATATCAGAGGGACTTGTATGGTGGATGGTCTACAGCAGACTTTCCTAAACCTGGGCTTGGCCTGCCTTGCACATTTTAGTGTTTTCCTTGTTCCCAACAGACCTGATTTCACTACTTTTACATTTATATTTACAGCATTTGGCAGACTCCTTTATCCAGAGCGACTTATGGAACTGCTTTAAAGTCACTATTTGTGAATGCATTCTGATGGTTCACTAGGACACAGGCTAAATATCAATCAAAACTTAGTGGGTGGGTGTGTGTGTGTGTATGTGTGTGTAACATTGTGCTAATCCAAGTACTTTTGAAAAAGGTAGGTTTTCAGCCATCAATTGAAGACACCCAGTATCCCAGCTGTCTTTACATCTAGAGGAAGTTCATTCCACCACCCTGGTGCCAGAACAGAGCAGAGTTTAGATGCATGTTTTCCTGGTCCCATGATAGAAGATGGGACCAGTCTAGCAGTGCTATAGGATCAGAGAGAATGTGGTGCAGTGCAAGGTGTGATGTGCTTTGAGGTAGGATGGTGCAGGTCCATTTTGTGCTTTTTAGGGTAGCATTAGTGTTTTGAATCTAATGTGAGCAGCTACAGGAAGCCAATGGAAAGAGCGTAGCAGTGGAGTGGTGTGGGAGAACTTGGGAAGGTGAAAACAAGACCTTCCACTGCATTTTGGTCCCAGCAATCCCCCATATGAGCCAAAATATAAAAAAATCATCTTATCTCACAAAATCCTTGTGATTTTTGATTGTGATTGTTAAAATCCTTTAAGAACTCTTAGATCTAAAATTTGATCATCTTCAAAATCGAATGGAGACTTCCTTGTCCAAAGCCTCTCGAAGAAATTTCATGAAACTGCACACACCATTTTGCGTAATCCTGCTAACCAACAAACGCACACACCAGGGGTAAATCATATCCTCCTGGTGGGTGCTAATAAACAGGTAAAAAGTTGTTATTATTAAGCAAGAAATACAATGATAATTGATATAGAGATGTTTTCTGTCAGCACCTGTAATGTTAAGTAAGTTTTCTGCTAGTGGTTAGTAACAAGCCTGAAAAAAATTTAACAAAATTAAATGTACCTACTCACTCATCACTCATTTGCTAAAATGTTTAATCCTACTAAGGTCATGGGGAGGATGAAGCCTATCTCAGCCAACTCTGGGCGAGATGAGTACACCTTGAACAGGTCGGCAGGCCATCACAGGGACAAAACCATTCACACAACCATTCACACTCACATTCACATCTAGGGGTGATTTGGAATAGACAATTAGCCTAATGTACATGTCTTTGGACTGTAGGAGGGAACTGGAGGAAACCCATGCAAGTAATGGGAGCATGCAAACTCCACATAGAGACACCAAACCCAGCACCTCTTGCTATGAGGTGGACATGCAAACCACTATGACACCGTGCCACCCTTAAATGTAAATATAAACAGTTAAAAAGCATCATGTCTTTCATTCATAAAGAAAATGTGTAATTGCTGGAAAATTACTGTGGTATAAAAGGAGTCTATCATTTCAGGACATGCTCATATCTCCACCTCATTGAGCCAAAGCACACCTTCCTGTAGCTGTGGATTATTTTCTACACCACACCTCAATTCTTTACCTCACCTCATTACTACTGTATTGTATTTAATAATATCTCAGCGGACACTGGGCAAAGGCGAGGTACACCCTGAACTGCTCGTCAGAGCATCGCTGAGAAAACACACACACACACACACACACACACACACACACACACACACACACACACAGTTTTTTTTTTTTTTAAACAATCCCTTAGTGTGGGCAGAATGGTGGTGTAGTGGTTAGCAGTGGTAGGCAGTGTACACCCTGAACAGATCGCCAGGTCATCGCAGGGCCAACACACATACAACCATTCACTCTTACTCTCACACAGAGGGGCAATTGGAACAGCCAATTAGCCTACTGTGTGTGTGTGTGTGTGTATGTTTTTGGACTGTGGGAGGAAACCAGAGTACCCGGAGGAAACCCATGCCAGCACGGGGAGAACATGCAAACTCCACATAGAAACGAACCCAGGCCTTTTTGCTGTGCGGTAGACATGCTAACCACTGCGCCACATTAGGCTAATTGCCTGTTCCATATTGCCCCTAGGTGTGAATATGAGTGTGAATGTGTGTGTGTGTGTGTTTTGCCAAGCGATGATCTATCGAGCTGTTTATTGTGTACCCCGCCTTCCCCCAGTGTCGGCTGAGATAGGCTGCAGCCTCCCTGCAACCCTTGTAGTAGGATTAAGCCAGGGGTGTCCAATCTTATCCACAAAAGGGGTGGTGTGGGTGCAGGTTTTCACTTCAACCAAGCAGGAGCCACACCTTCCACCTGTGTGAACCACTGATCTCAGAAAATGATTGGATCGTGCAGCCTATTGTTTGTATGCGGCAAAACCTGAAGCCAGACTGGTGCCATCTTGGTGAGACCACTTTACTGTTGAAAGTTATACTCAAATAACATACAAAAAAGGATGGGTAAAATTGAAATAATTACATCCATGGTGTACATTTTATTTTTGACCCCCTTTTTTCAAATTTTAGCAATGCAGAGCTTTTTTTTTTTTTAAGTGAAATTATTGGTAAAGTTATATGAATTTAAGGTATGCTGACCATCATCAGTAACATTTTCAGGTTTTCCAGCTGTGTTGGCTTTTAACAGCTCCATTTTCAAATCTTAAAACAAGGTGGTCTCACCAAGATGGCTGACACTTGGCTTCGAAATTTTAACACTCTTGCGCAATCTAGCCTCTTAAAAAAAAAAAAAAAAATTTTTTTTTCTTTAATCGGTGATTGAAACAGGTGAAAGGTGTGGCTACTGCTTAGTTGAAGTGAAATCCCATTCATTAGAGTGGACGCTCCTGTATTAAGCAGTTCAGCAAATGAGTGCGTGAGTTGCTCGGTGTATAATACTTTGATCCAGCAGCTGTGTGTGTGAGGATTTGGCAACCCAGGTCCCGCAGGAAGCCCTGACAGCTGTGCAACAATGTAACCACTGAATGGAACCGCGGGCGGAGGTGTGTGAGAGCGGGCGAGCGAGCATGTGTACACGAAAGCTCCCGGGACCTTCACGAGTTACATGAAACGTTAACAGTAGTAACTCATAACAGTGAGGCAAACATTTTGGAGAGCTGAGACATTTCAGTGAGGATTTGAGGGGGAAAAAAGGATGAATATATATATATGAAGTATTTGGAGCGACCCGGAGAGAAGTGAAACCGTAGCGAACTGGAAACATGGCGTCGGCAGCTCCCCCAGCTGAGGCTTCACATGGCAGCCGGTCGGTGTGTGTGTTTGACCGTCGACCCCAAAGTAACCAGGTGTCTGAAAAGGTGTTGGATATCAGCGGCATGAATTATAAACAGTTCCTGTGTGCTGTGCGCAAGGTGGGTGGGTTTCTCTAAGTCCTGGCTAGTTTAATTAGCCAGCTAGCTACCATATGTTTCATCTGCTGCCTAACATCTCCAGTCTCTTCAGTTACCATGACACTGAGTATTTTATCATCACTGAGTATAGGTATGTTAAGTAGCACCTATATCCAGCCGGTTAGTTCACTCTTATTCTTATTTCTTATTTATTTCCTCTGTTCTTGACTTCACACACCTGTTTCAACAACTTTTTGTAGCCTAGTGTTATGTATGTGTACAGTAATATGTGTGATTCCCAAAAAAATATACATTATCTCAAAATTTCCCTCATTGACGGATTTATTTTTCATTCATTCGTTTTCTCAGCCACTTAATCCTAATTAGTGTGTCGGGGAGGCTGGCGCCCATCTCAGCCGACTCTGGGTGAAGGCGGAGTACACCCTGGATAGCTCGCCAGGCCATCGCAGGGCCAACAAAAAAACACAACCATTCACACTCACTCCTAGGGGCGGTTTGAAACAGCCAATTAGCCTACTGTGCATGCTTTTGGACTGTGGGAGGAAACCGGAGTACCCGGAGGAAACCCCCGCAAGCACGGGGAGAACATGCCAACTCCACACAGAAACGCCCAAGCTGGGAATCGAACCCAGGCTTTCGTGCTGTGAGGTTGACGTGCTAACCACTACGTGGTGTACAGCTCACCAGGCCATTGCAGGGCTACATACACAAAACCATTCACACTCACACTTAGGGGTATTTTGGAACAATGCGCAAGCTTTTGAACTGTGGAATGGAACCAGCGTACCCGGAGGAAACCAAGCACAGGAAGAACATGCTAACCACTACACCACCATGCCCATGTAATAATACGAGGTTGTGATTGTGTAACTGTGATAGATTGGTGTCCCGTCTGAGGTGAAACCTCCGGCTTTTTGCCCTGTTAGGCTGCTTCTTCAGCATGACCCTGACTAGGATAAATTGTTTACTGAAGATTGATGATTTAAAGATTAGTCCATTTTTAGTCTCTGAAAGCCTTGTGACTTACCATCTAAGATATACTTTTATAGTGTAGCACCATACTCATGAAATATGGCTCAGATGGTTGTCCCATGTCCTGTCTGGTGTCTGCGTGTGCCCACCACAGGAAACTCAGTAAGGATGCTACATCGATGTGTTAATGCTGATTGGCTGTTATGTATCCTTGACTTGAATGACGATGGGCAGCAAAAAAGACATTAATAATAATGAAACTGAAACCTAAAAAAATAGAGGCTCATACATCACTGCTCAGACTCGTGCAGAATAAAAAACAATTTAACTCAGTTAGGTAGAAATACTTGCAGGTAAATAAATCTGCGTGGAGCAAACAACAAAATCAGAAGCTTGATAGATCATGAGCTCATTTAATGGATACTTAAACTAACAAGACAAATGAACGCAGAAATTAGAGAGGCACTAAAAAAAAAAACGCAACCCAGGTTTGGACACCTATCGAGAGATTGGGAACGCTGCTTTTATGCAGTGAATAAATCTATATGTGTGACCCGCTCCAGCTTAATACGGATTAAGTCACAAGGTGGTGTTTTGAGTAAGAGCCAAAGTAAGTTGAAAATGGTGTACCTGGATGAAAATGTGATATTGCCAAAAATCCCTTCAAAGCATAATCTTCAACATGACCAAGTTTAACTATTCATAAACACAATCTATCCCTGCTAAAATACTCATTTAAGAAAGGGTTCCATGTCTAAGTTGTTGCAAAACAATACAAATATCCACTTATGTTGCCGATTTTCATACCGCTTTTGTGATTGCTCAGGGTGTTTCCTTATTATCCATATTCACTACCAGAATACTCTACCTACTTTCAGAATCCCAGAAGGATTCCCCGAATCATCTAACGGTTAACCAATGAGAAGCCTCAAAACAGACATGACTCGGTGTAAATAGAACTCATCTGTTGCTAGGAAGACGCAAGGAAGATCGTGCTGATTGGTCAAGCCGGATTCATTTAGTTTACGGATGTTAGCAAATTTCAGATGCGAATATTCAGTAAACGGTTCTGTAACTGTAATTGCTATTTTCTCAAAAGTAGCATTTCCTGATAAGCGACATACAGAGTGATGTAACTCAGTCCATTTTCATGCTATAATCATGTATTGTACCTCATTTTGAAGCATATTGAATTCTCTTTCCAAATATATGAATATCTCAGTATGAAAAATTTCCTACTTAATCTGTATCATGCTTGAGCGGGTCACATATGTTTTTGGGATTAATGTCATTGTAATGTCAATAGTGTGCAAAATTTTGAGGCTTGTATCTGCATTAGGTTTTGAGATAACGAGGGTGAGAGGATGTCATTTTATTGAAAGAGTAAAAAGTTTCATAAGTCATTAATTTTGAACTGTTCATGCAGGACAAAAAATAAATAAAAATAATAATAAAAAAATTAGGGCTTGTTGTGTAACATAAGATTTCTTGTTTCCTCGTTTTAAGTTTTAAAATGAAAATTGATGCTTTGGAGCAACTTTGTCCCTGTATCCACACTAAAGCACATCAAGTATTTCAGATTTTTATGCCTCTCTGTCTGTTTTGTCTATTTGTTTGTGGCAAAGTGTGAAATTCAAGTATTGTATAGGATGCCTAGTGATGTTTAGCAAAGGTGAAATAAGCATTCAGATGAGGACAAAATTATAGGCATCCCTATGAAATTAAAAGTTTTCTTCAAAATTTTCCCAAGTGCCTTTTTTAACAGAGCTAAGAACTTTCAACACAGTGTTTCTAAGTCTCCTAATTTTATTTACTTTGCATTGTTGAGCAATTGTACAAACTACCGTTGTGCCGTCATGTGCTTTAACTTTTGAAGCTTGAAAAATCAAGTTAAAATGTAGGGTTATCCCCCAGTGTACACTAAGTATAAACACTTCTGTAAGTGTTTGAGCTGTCATTCGAGAAAGCATCATGCCAACAACTAAAGAAATTAGTTTAGACTTGAGTATTTCCAAGGGACAAGAACTAAAGTGAGAAGTATTATCAAAAAATTCTGAGACCCAGACAGTACAGAACAAGCCTGGCAGTAAATGATTTTAAAGACTCCGGAAAGAAAACTAGAGAGAAATGTGTTTAAAGACCCCCAGAACTATGCCAAGACACTAGTGAATTACTTGGACAAAGTCAATAATCGTATCTCAAAGAAAACAATCACTAGAGGCCTGTACAGGAAAGGACTGTGAGGCTGCAGACCAAGAAAAACTCCATTTCTGCAGAAGAGAAGTTCAAGCCAGACTGAAGTATGATGAGGAAAACCTGGAGAAAGGTTATACATAGTGTAAGTGGAGGCATATGACCCAAAATAAAATGTCAAGGTGGAAGGAATCATGAAGAAAGAAGGATATGTGAAGATTTTATAAGAAAACTTCAAGCAGTCAACAGCAACACTGGGTGAACTTGTTACTGACACACATTAACATGGGTCTAGTCGAGCTTTGGGAGAGAGAATATGTTAGAATATGATAAAACTGTTAGAATAATTTTAAATCTAACACCAGAATGTGGAGAGGGAGGTTTTTTTTTTTTATTCAGAAAACCTTGAAAATAAATTATTAAAAAAATTGGTATGCAAAAAGTTATGAACATTTTTTTTTTGTCAATTTTTTTTAAATCCATCTCAGTGATTCAGATATTTTTTATCCCCAAAATGGTTGTTGAATCTTTCACTTGGCTGTTATAAGTTGCATTGTGTAAATACATCAGGAAGAATATATTGGTGTATGTCTTTATTTCAGGCTGTAGTGCAAGTAATCTAACCTAATTAATCTAGATTTTCAGGAAAGTGACTGACTAAGGATTTTCTTCATTTACTGTCTGACCTATTAAGTATGGCATTGAGCTTTACAGCATGGCTTGCTTTTCTCATATTACAGCAATGGAATGAAAAAATGCTGGCAACATTTTAAAATTATAAAAAAAAATGTAAATAGTATTTAATTTTTGTAACTAAATAAAATATTTAGATATTCACTGATTTTCTCATGCATATTCAGTGCTTTTTTTTACATATAGTGGCACCACCCTTTGAGATATTTATTTTAATTAAAATAAATATGAACTAGTTCTGTTGCTTACTCTTTAACTAAATAAATTCAAAAGGTAGATTTACTTTTCATTCATTCATTCATCTTCTTCCGCTTGCTCTGGGGTCGGGTCGCGGGGGCAGCAGCCTAAGCAGTGAGGTCCAGACGTCCCTCTCCCCAGCCACTTCCTCCAGCT
>JBCNYH010000010.1:3407013-3418032 GCA_039654325.1 Tandanus tandanus
GTGTGTGTGTGTGTGTGTGTGTGTGTGTGTGTGTGTGTGTGTGTGTGTGTGTGTGTGTGTGTGTGTGTATATTTGTGAATCAGTGTATTGCAAAAACCAAAGCCTTGCTGTTCCAACTTTCTATCATTCTTGCAATTATCAGATATGCTCCCATAATAGTTATGATTTAAAATATCTTTGAAATATCTGTTGTGTATTCAGAAAACTTAAATAAACTAGGGAAGTACACTCTTCATCTGCAAACTATACTGACTGATGGGGATTCCCCAACGAGTGAGTGGGCTGGAAGACGTCTGCCATATTACACACTTAGCTTCAGTATTAAAGGTAACTCACATAATTATTAAAAACATTTCTGTGCATATGAAGTGTTTTATGTGCTCTCACACAAGCAAGCGTTTGTGTATATTTTTTGTTTCTTTCTAATCTTTCAGAAAGCAGTGCCGTGGCTTTCGCAGTGGGTGTTGTTCCCTCTCCTGTTCAGGTGGGGGTACCTTTTGTGTTGCCTCTGAAATTTACAGATGCATTTACTCATCCGACTCAGCCTCCGCCTGACATCAAACCCCAGCTAAAGTGCAGGTATGATTCAGAAAACATACAAAGAAATTTACAAACCTTATTGCAGTTATGTCTGTATTTATCTTAGGGAGATGTAGATCTGTTTTCTAAGTCATTCTCCTCTTTTTCACAAATAAACACACATTAGTTCATTAAAACTGAACTATGAGCAGACAACTTCAAGTGGATCTACTTTTACCATTCAAGACCTAAAAGCTATGGGTCAAGTGAACAACCATCAGGAAAAGGTTAGTGTATGGCTGTATTTATTTATTTATTGCTTATTAATTTATCATAAATGTACCACTTAATTCACTGTACTGTGCCACTCTGGCATTAAAATGGTGGCGTTGTGTTGATATTTTGCCCACATGTTATTGACAGATACACACTGTAAATGTAACAATCCCAGGCCTGAATCTAGACTTACAGTCTTTCCAGATTAGTGTCTGTCCAGGTGAGTGTATATACACACACACACACCCCCACACACACACACTGTCTGAAGTGTCAGCTGGCTAATCATCCGCTTAGAAAAAACCAAACACACACACACACACACACACAGAGTAAAATACCTAATGAAAACAAAGATAATTAGCAGTTATTTGATGAAGGTGAGGTGGATGTTGCTGAATAGACCTCGAGAAAGAACATTGAGGGAACTATTCAGCGATATCCACTGAGGCAAATAACTGTTTTATTATATACTAGATGGTAACATAAAAGCAAACTAAAACAAGTTTTTTAAAATAAGAAAAGCATCCTTCATAAAGGTGTCTTTTTACACTCAGACTTGTATATACCATGCAGAAACAATAGAAAAGCAAACGGTTTATTAAAAAAAAAAAAAAAAAAAAAAACCCAAAGATTATTTTTCCATTTTAAATCGTGATAATGATAACCCTGCCTGCTTGAGTGCTTGTGACAAACTGTATCTGTTGTTTTGATTCAAGCATAATCCACTCAGATTAATCATTTTTAATCACAAGACAGTGGAACGATCCGATTGTGCCATTTCCATGTAATATATTAATAAACATTACGCTGAGTGCGTAATGCTTGAATCAAAAAGGTGGACACAATTTATTCAAAGATTTTCATAATCACTGATTTTGAAATCCTAGAAATTCAACAAATGCTGTTCCAAAAAATTAATGACGTGTTTGCGCTAATACTACTAATAACATTACATAACATTAGTTAGTATGTCATTAGTGGAGTAATTTAAATGTAAATACTTACCTATGTATGCAGCTATTTTTTTAATTGGCAGAATAAACTATAACTGCCACACAATGCAGTACTCATTTCAACAGAAAGGCTTTTAACCCAATCACATTGTGGAATGATGTTTCTGTTGAGTATAACAAGCTGATGGAAGTTGATGGCATTTTGGAATGGCATCTCGTTTTCCATTAAAGAAATCTTTTATTAATAGCGTGTCACTTTCAGACAATATCAAAACTTTGTGGAGGGGCAGTCATAATATGATGGTTACATGACATTACGTCATCGTTGGCATCATCAAAAAGAATTCACGTTGAAACCTTGTATCAGGAGAAGTTAGTTTTTTGGAGTACCGGTTTTAGGCAGTGCCTATGTCTTTATATCAACATGAACAATATATAGCTGACGCGAAAGATAATTACTTACTTCTAGGACCGAGCACGCACTCGTGGACTGCGGACAGACACATACACAATTTCATGCAGAAAGAAAATCGCCCCGTCACAGTACCTTCTGCGTTCCTCACGCGAAAGGTAAAAATCTGTTTATTCAAACTTTGAATGCGACTGAAAAGATGCCTTTATGAAGCATGCTTGGCCATTGTGATTATGTTTTAAAAATGGAAAAATAAACCATAAAAAAAATCTTTTTAGGTAATAGTATATACTAAAAATATAGTTTGCGCGAAAGCCTTCAGAGCTGTTTTTCTTATATCCATGTAGTATGTAGGCTAACCTCTGAAGGAATATGCTCAAAACATTCTGTTAGTGGCTCAAATGTATAACGGCTGGTAAATGCTAAATTCTGAATGGGTTTATAAAGATGCCATAAGCTACACAGTGCTTTTCTCTGTGCAGAGCATGTGGATCTCACCTGCCCTGCCTTTGTCATGGTTAAAATGTCAAAATAAACTATAAAAATCTTGTTTTAATTTGCTTTTCTTTGTTTCCGTGTAGTATGTACTTTGAATTTGTTTAAGAACATGCTGTTAGCTAAACAGTGCTCGGATCTGCTTGGTGCACACAGAGCTCACCTGACCTGCCTCGGTCATAGTTAAATATGTAATAAATTAAAGGGGGGGAAAAAAATAAATTCATGATTTCATTTGTTTATGTTCCTGTGTAGTTTATACTAAAACAGTAGTCCCTGTGGATGTCCACCTCACCTTTGGTTAGCATTTACATTGTAACAGCATCAAAAGTTTTGCCCGTATAGTTTAAAGATATGAATGAGATGCTAATTTATTTATCTTTTAAAAAGATTTTTTTCTTGCTTCAAAAATTATTAAAATAAGATTTTTTCCCCCAAAGTTTTCTGTTTTTCCTGTTTTCACAAGGTCCTCCACATGAACTGGTAGTGAAGTCTGATGATGAAGTTTGCATAGAGAATGGTACACCAGCAGGAATTATAGTAGAAGTTCATGATGAGTTCCATAACATCACAACACACTCCAGACTTATTGTCCGCTGCCAGGTAACATTTCCATTTAGCATACACACTCAGAAAAACAGTATCTGCATGCTTTCAGCAATGACAACAAAAGCACATGAAGTGAGCACAAACCTCCACCTAGCCAAGCAAATAAAGTACGCAGCACTCTCTGCTGGGCCTGCTATAATACCAGGGTTCCAAAAAATCATCCTATCTCACAATGTTAAGGAATCATTAAGAGAAATTACTGGATCCAGAATTCTAGCTGAATTATCTCCAGAACCGAATGGAGTCTTTCTTGTCCAAAGCTCCATCTCTGATGGAAATTTCATGAAAATCCACACATTCATTTTTGCATACTCCAGCTAACAAACACTCAAACCTAACCAAAAACCATAGGGGTTTCATGAAATTCTGTAGACGATGAGCCTCAATCAGGGTGTACTTAAAATATTTTTGTTTGTTTGTTTATGTAGCTAGCTAGCAAATAAAAGTTTGACATAAATATCAAATGGTCTACACTGTGTCCATGTTAGCCTTGCAAAGTTCAGGATATTTTGAATTAATAGATTATGTTTTGAGCCATTTTAAACAGATTAGATGCTGATTTTAGTACAAATGGTAATTTTGTCAGTATTAACAGCAGCACTGATGTGTGTCATCACAGTACAGTCATATATTTGCTTCACAGCTCACAACACATTTAAGTGTGCAGTACCTCTTTAAGCAAAGATTAGATTTTTACTTATTATTTGTGTGTGTGTGTGTGTGTGTGTAGTTATTCGGAGCGGCTGATTTGCCAGCAGACACTGTTGACTGCAGTAACACCGGCTCTGGTTTGCTGCTAGCAAAACCAATACAACTGAAGAATGTCACCGCAGAGCGTATCCTCACTGCAAAATTTGGCATTCCTGTAAGACATTTCTAACAACTAAACATGTCCATTCTAGTCGTCTTCTTTTAAAATTCATGTTTGTTTGCATTGTGATTTTCATTTTTATTTTATTTTATATGATACATAAAAATAAGTGATAGAAGCACAGACCTCCATTCATTTAGGAATTTATGGAGATACGTTATGTAGATGTATTTGAATTGATACTAATGCCCCAAGTTGAATTGGTAAATATCCTTAGTATTTTAACCCTATAAGGGAAATATATGATGAATAACATTTATTTTTGAACTGATTTCATATATATAGGCACATAATGTGTTGAAGATTATTGTTTGTGTTAGAGAATGGTAGCTTGTGGCTATCTGTTGATGCTGTTAATTTGAAGTTTCTTAAATCTTTGTGGCTGTCTGTTCATTTTTCTTGAACCGGCATAGAATCAGAAGGCTGTGGCTTGTGTGGAGAGAAAAATACGCATTTTGCCAAGCACCCGTGTCTACCGTATAGAGGTTTACAGGCAGGAGGATGATTCAGAAGATGTCATGGTGATTCAGAATAAGGAGCGAATTAACTGGACGGCAGGTGATGTACTCGGGAGTCTGTACTTTAGAATCTATGATGAGGGAGGCCGGCAGGTGGCTTTAACCCAGAAACTTGCCCATAACATAAAGGTAGATTTCTTCACTTTTCTGTCCAGATGTGTAAGAGCAATAAAAAAATGAAAATGAGTAAAGTATGATATGCATGTGTATTTTAGGTGAACTGGGCTGCAAATGTTAAAGCTGCAGTATTGGCAGAGGGCAGACTTCCATCTGTATGTGTTCCCACAAAAGCACATGTAGAGCAATTTTATCAGGTGGCATTTCAGGATCAGTACACGGTTAACACCTCTTTCACCATAGTGTAAGACTGTTAACTGAAATAATTATTATTTTTTTAACTATGTTGTATACAATTCATACAGATTAAGTTTATTTCTGAAAGCAGATTTTGTTTGTATCTGTTTTGTATTTTACAGCCCACGGCCGGATGAGCCTGAAAGGTTGAGGGTTACCCTCAGTGAGAAATCTGTCAGGATGGGAGAAACTCTGTCTGGAAACATTTGTAAGATCTCTCCTAGCTAGCCACCCAAAACAAATATTTAAATATAACCATTTATATTTACACACTATCCCTAATACCAAAACACCTTCATGTTAAGTATACTGTTGGTCAATGATTACTCTTGGATGCATTCTTTTTTCATTCATTCTTTCATTCATTTTATAAGCTGCTTAATCCTAATTAGGGTCACAGAGAGGCTGGCACCCATCTCAGCCGACTGCAAGGCCTCTTTTTCATTTTAAGCAATTTTAATATTAAGTGGATTACCACTTGAACTCAGGATCATTTACTAAATTGGTCACAAAAATTTTCATGTGGTGAAGTTTAGAAAGTTAGTAAGTGAGAAAAGAAGTTTGACACCCCTGATGTGTTAAGTCTTATGATATTTGGGATCATGGTTCAAAGTGAAATGAAAAGCAAGCCTTCCAAACTCTCCTGTTACACTAGGATATATGTGTATTTTTATCATCAGGTGGTTTTCACTTACAATTTAAGTTGCAATCTGCTAAAATCTGTTTGATAGTTTTCATTAGCCTGTGTAAAAAGGTTGCTATTTCACTCTTGCGAGTGCTCGAAATCGCAAGAATAGGACATAAGTCCGTCAATTCATGCAAGGCAAGATACTGGCAAAAATAACATTATACAGATATTAAATAAAAAAAATCAGTGAAACAAAAAACACTAGTGAACTTCTGCATAAAATAAAACTAGGCACATCTAAACATAATACAAGCTTCCGTTTACATACATCAGACAACATCATACAAACATCAGCTCGCTTATAAGAACGAATGATATATATATATATATATATATATATATATATATATATACTGCTGTTAATTCATATGCAAATTACTTCTATTTTTACCATCCTATAAATATAAATCTCATGGGTCTTTTCCCAGTACGATATATTTAATTTTGTGTTTAATTTCACTTTACCTAATTATTGATAGATTTTTTTAATTTATTTTCAAATCCATACTAAAGCTAACAGTCCTTAATAAAAACATTGTTTCACTTTAGCAAAATTCCTTATCCTAAAGTCATCAGCTATAGCTATTTAACTTTAGTTTTCTTTTTCCTTTCTAGCTGTTGAGGTAATTGATCAGTATGCCAATAAGACAGATGCTTTAAGTGCTGAGAACATGAAGACAGTCAGTTTGTCTGCAGACAACCTTGATGAATCAGCCCTGATTTTCTCCTGGCAGGTAGACAGACATAAAAAATACAATATCCGTTTTAAGGAATCTTCTTGTGCTTGCTTCTTTCTTTTTACACAGAAAAAATGTTAGAATAAAAGACCTGAGTTTACTGTATTAAATTCAATGAAATCCTGCAGAAAGAGTTTGAATTTAAAGTTCTGTTAAGGATCTATGAGTCATGTTAAAATCTAGAAATCTGGTAATGGTTTAGTGCTCATAATAACTTGTAAGACTTGTGACAAGAAAACCCAACTTTCTATCATCAGGGAACTAGATCTTTTATTTTGTAATTACAAAACATAGTACTTGTAATAGTTTTCAATGTAGTATTTTTATAATAAGCATATACTGCTGAAGGAGAACATAAGCTGGCAGTGATATGCCTTTGCACTATTGGATCCATCCAGGAGCTCTTAGATCCAATGTATGTTAGGTTTAATTAGTGTGTGTGTGTGTGTGTGTGTGTGTGTGTGTGTGTGTGTGTGTGTGTGTGTGTGTGTGTGTGTATAGACCAGTACAGGGACAATGGTGGTGACTGGCGTTCGCTTCGCAGCAGGTGTGCCTGGTCCAAAGGAGTTGTGTTTTAAGTACAAGAATTTTGAACAATTTGTCAAAATAAAAGTCACTGCTGGACCACCGGCAAAAATCAATCTGCTGGAGGCACCAGAGCTGGTAAATAGTACATTTGCATATTTTCCTCCTGCACATTCACAATTTATCTTGAAACACATGCAAAAAATAATAAGAAAGTAAGAAAAAAAACAAATAATGAAAATGTTTTTGTTCGTACTTATGTGAACTGCTCCAGCATAATACAGATTAAGTCGTAAGGTGGTGTTTTGAGTAAGAGCCAAAGTAAGTTGTAAATAGCTTACCTGGACGGAAATGTAATATCACCAAAAATACACTCTTCAAAGCATAATCTTCGACATGACCAAGTTCAAATATCCATAAACACAATCTATGTAATTCCAAAATACTTGTTTAAGAAAGGGATCCATGTCCAAGTTGTTGTGAAACAATGGAAAAATCCACTGATTTTGAAGAAACACCGATTTCCAAACCGCTATACCAGGTATTTCCTTATTATCCATACTCACTACCAGAATACTCCACCTACTTACAGAATCCCAGAAGGATTCCCCGAATCATATAACGGTAAACCAATGAAAAGCCTCAAAATAGACATGACTGTGTAAATAGAACTCATCTGTTGCTAGGAAGACGCAAGGAAGATTGTGCTGATTGGTAAAAACTTGGATTCATTTAGTTTATGGATGTTAGCTAGTTTCAGATGTGGATATTCAGAAATTGGTTCTATAACTATAATTGCTATTTTTTTCAAAAGTAGCATTTCCTGATTAGCGACATACAAAGTGATGTAACTCAGTCAATTTTCATGATGTAATCATGTATTATACCAAATTTTGAAGCATATTAAATTCTCTTTCTAAATATATCTCAGTATGTCAAATTTCCTACTTAATCCTTATAATGCTGGAGCTGGTCACATATGGTAAATCTTTATTCCTATGAAAACTCCATTCACAGTGTTTTGTATTTGTGACCCGCTCCAGCACAAAATGGATTGAGTCGGAAATTTGACATACTGAGATGTTCATATATCTGGAAAGAGAATTTAATATGCTTCAAACTGAGGTATGTTTTTGTCCATAAACTAAATGAATCTGGCTCTCGACCAATCAGCGCTTCTCATTGGTTTATTGTTATATGATTCGGGGAATCCTTCTCGGATTCCGTAAGTATGTATTCTGGTAGTGAATATGGATAATAAGGAAATACCCTGAGCAATCACGAAAGTGGATTGAAAATCGGCAACATAAGTGGATATTTCTATTGTTTTACAACAACTTGGACTTGGAACCCTTTTTTAAACAAGTATTTTAGCAGGGATAGATTGTGTTTATGGATATTTGAACTTGGTCGTGTTAAAGATTATGCTTTGAAGGATTTTTGGTGATCTCACATTTTCGTCCAGGTAAGTCATTTTCAACTTACTTTGGCTCTTACTCAAAACACTACCTTGCGACTTAATCTGTATTTGGCTTGTCACATTTGTTACTTATAGGTGTGGTTGGATTTATTGTACAACTCCACTTTTTTTCAGGGTGTTTCACATTATAGTCTTTTTATTTATTCATTAATTTTTTTTTTTAATGATCCAAACTTAGTCCTCTTAAAGTGGACCAACAGAAAATGGACTCTACTTTTGTGTTCACATTGTGAGCTTGTTTAAAAGAAGACTTGGTTCTCTTTCTGGTCCACTTCAGCTCTGATCCCAAAAGTGATATTTATACATTAGCCTAAATACAAAGATAATCATAATCTAGCAGTTTTGGTTAGTTAAGGGCTAATAATTTTTTTAAATAAAATTCATTAAAACATTTGTTAAAATAACTATTTTGTGTGCGTTTGTCCATCTGTAGCCCGTACAGGTGTTAAATGGACAAGGTTTGGACAGTCCATTTCGGCTACAGTTATGTGATGAGTGGGGAAATCCTGTTCCAGATCAGCGTGTTGTCATAGCAATGAAAAGTCTATCATCACAGCTCAAGGTAGCTCCTATATACTGATGCACTCTAAACAAAAAAGTTGTTGGTGACAGCGACATTCTGTTTGTTTATTTATTTATTTATGCAAAACATTAAGTGGCAATTTAAATGTTTTTTTAATTATTATTTTATTGTTATAGCAGTTTATTGCTACCAATAATGAAAGATCTAAAAATGCAAGTTTTAAAATGCTTTTATTCTAACATTATTATCTCTGTAAAAACTTAACCAAGTGTTTATAATTTCTGCCAGAGGAAAGATTATATTACTATAGTTATAATATAACTTTACCTAAAAATAAATATATATATATATTTATTTTTAGGTAAAGTTATAATATAACTTTACCTAAAAATAAATATATATATATAACGTTACCAGTTTGTGGAGTATAATGCCTGAAGCTAGGGCTGGGTGATATGGCCAAAAAAAAATTGTCCAGTTTGTAAGGAAAGGTATGGACCCCCTAAAGGGACATGAAAAAAAATAAATAAATTAAAGATGGGTATCGCGTGCGCACGAGAAACTATCGCGTGCGCACGAGAAAAGGGGCATGGGAAAAAAAAAAAAAGGATAGGTTTCGCGTGCGCACGAGAAAGTCTCGCGTGTGCACCAGTTACCTAAGGTTTCTCGTGCGCACCAGAATCTTTTTCGTGCGCACCAGAAACCTAACCTTTTTTTTTTTTTTTTTTACCCATGTCCCTTTAGGGGCTCTGTAGAAAGATGATATTTCTGCTATTTTATATATATATATATATATATACACACACACACTATGTTCTGTCCAGTCCTACTTTAAGATTTATAAAATAAATTATTCCAAGTTTTTGTTTGATCAAATTCCAGTGTATCCTACAACTATGTATCTGTTGGTGTGTGTTTTGGTGCTGTAGATTAAATCGTCTGTGATGTCCCAGCCTGTAGATAGAGAAGGACTAGCCTGCTTTATACTGGAAAACATAACAGCGTCATTGTGAGTACAAACTAGCATCTGTTAAAAGCAGTTTCATTTATTTTCACAAAGCAATTATGACCATCCTGCCTAATAAACCACTTTATTTATGCACACATTTTGATTTGCTATTTGCAGAGGAGAGCACGAGCTGGAATTCCGAGGATCCTTCAGTAGAAGCAATATTATTTCTGGTCCAGTTGTGAAGCTGTGTGTGATGCCTGATCCCAACAAACCCGTAAAGCTTAGTGTAGAATACGACAGTGAAGCCATCTTAAGAGCAGGAGATATTTTCCCTGGTGTGTAATCTCTTCATAAGGCAGTATTTTTGTGATAAGTATTTTAAATGCACACTCTGTGTTAACTTGATTACTTGCTATCTGCATGTTCAGTATTCAAAGTAACTGTAGTCTCTGAAGAGGGTGGACCTGTGAAGAATGTGAGTCCATCCAGTCTGTCCATGCTGCTGTGGCAAGGCTTGGCTTCAGGTTCCTGCCCTCCTGCTGAGGTGAGTTGCACAATGAGATATATGAACTGCATTGTTGCAGTAACGCATATGAAGATTTACATCTGAAGTGCATTTATGATTTCAGGCAATGGCATTTAAGTGTAATAAACCCAAGGACAAGAAAAATGATGATCATTTTTACTTCAGGTAACAAGTTCTGCAAAGCAAATATTAAAGATTTACTCTAAATGTATTAGTAAAGCTTAAAGTTATTGTTATTATTATTATTGTTGTAACTATTGTTGTTATTATTATTATTATTATTATTATTATTACCACCACCAAGTAACTGTGTTTTAATAAAGCACATCCTTATTGTATTGATTCGTAATCTTTGTGACTAATTTTGTCTGTTCCCTCACAGAGATAAAGATATACCTACCCGTATGGGGAAGTACATGGTGCAGTTTGTTTTTGCTCTCGACAAAAAGTCCATTTGGAGCAGTCAGGTGGGCCACTGAAATATTCCATATGCTTATTCAGACATCTCTCTCTCTCTCTCTCTCTCTCTCTCTCTCTCTCTCTCTCTCTCTCTCTCTCTCTCTCTCTCTCTCTCTCTC
>JBCNYH010000010.1:3452327-3468597 GCA_039654325.1 Tandanus tandanus
TATAGTAATAACAAAAATAACAGTCTCTTTTTTGAGGAAAAAAAGTCAATATTTAGTGTGGCCACCCTTTACTTTGAATACAGCATTTAACCTTTCAGGCATTGTGTTCACATATTTTTTAATTTCTTCACTCGACTCACATTCCATATGGTTTGAAGTTCATTCATGCTATGCAAAATGACAAAAGTGGTGGTGTATAATCTTCACTGCACACTACTCTGTGTATGTGTGTGTGTATATGTTATGTGATATGTTATGTTATGTTATGATATATGATATGATATATGATATGATATGATATGGACTTAATTGTTGTTAACTCGATAACTTTGAAAGGAAATGACATAGAATTACCAAATGTGTTGCATGTTTTGCCCTCAAGAGGATTCTGAATGGGATTGTATGTGGGTCACCTTGACCTTGTTTCGATGTCACAGCAGTCAACTTGGTGAATTTTTCATAGCTATAGTAATGGGTTTCATCCGTCCATTTGTACAACTTGTTAGTGTGATGACTTGGGCAGGAAATAACATAAGATCACCAAATTTGGTGTATGGAATGAATGATTCATGGACCTCTTGAAATTGCATGTTTTATTTAGGCTTCTTTTTACCCTTACCTTTGCTGTCCACCTACAAAGCTCATTATTTCAGGTCAGTAGCTGAAAGTCAGTAAAACCAATTTTACTGCACAATGGTGTCTATGTTTTGATTTTTCTCATGCATTGGATGTCATGCATTGCTTATGGATAGGTGCTTGCCATAGTAAAATTAAAATATGGCTAATCAATTTCATTTATTATCAGATAGTGGCTTTCAAAATGGCCCTGACGTGCCATCACTTCATCAAAACAGAAAAGTTTTTTTTTAAAAAAACTTTTGTTTAAATTACTTTATAGCAAGAAAAGTATTCAGCAGGACTGAGAATAAAGTGTGTGTATGTATGTATGTATGTATGTATGTGTGTAGAGCTGCTGCAGCAATATTGTATAGCAGTAGAGAATGCAGCAAAGGTCAAGTCTGATTATAAGGGTCACTTGGAGTATCTACAAAGTCCTAAGATGAAAAAGACCCAGGAGGAGCTCCAGCAGCAAGAAAATGAGCTCAGAAACATAGAGAAAAATCTAAGTGAGTAGATGAGGTATTGTATGAGAATTTTTGGACTGTTGTTTGTCTATGTCAGGGATGTCCAATCTTATCCACAAAGGGCCAGTGTGGGTGTAGGTTTTCACTTCATCTAAGCAGTAGCCACACCTTCCACCTGTTTCAATCACTGATTAAAAAAAGACTAGATTTCACGTGTTTCAATTTTGAAGCCAAGTGGCAGCCATTTTGGTGAGACCACCTTCTTTTAAGATCTCAAAATGGAGCTGCTGAAAGCCAACACAGCTGGAAAACCTGAAAATTTTACTGCTGATGGTCAGCATACCTTAAATTCATATAACTTTACCAATAATTTCACTTAAAAAAAAAAAAAAAAGCTCTGCATAGCTAAAATTTGAAAAAAAGGGGGTCTAAAATGAAATATACACCTTGAATGCAATTATTTCTATTTTACCCATCTTTTTTGTATGTTATCTGAGTATAACTTTCAACAGTAAGTGTGGCTCCTGCTTGGTTGAAGTGAAAACCCCCACCCACACCGGCCCTTTGTGGATAAGATTGGACACCCCAGGTCTATGTAGTAAATGTATGCTTCCTCTATTAGTCTCTGTTATATGCTCTTAAGTATTTATGTAATATTGGCTACATTGATCCTGCAGTTAAATAGTTAACACAGGAATAAAGCAGCAAAGCATTTAGATGAGTTGATTGTGTGCCTAAACTTATGCTTTATTTATAGCAAGCACTCCAGTGCGCCCTTCTCCTGGTTCAGTAAAAAGAAACCTTCAAGATGCGGCTGAGGAGTCCCTTCCAGCAAAAAGGACTCGACGTAAAGCCCAGAAACTAATGGGTATGAATATCGTATAAGTCACTTTAGGTGTTCTGATAATGCAAAACAGCAAAATAGTTTGTACAACATTAGCATAAGATAGTCAGTGTTTTTCCTAGTACTAAGTAAGCTGTCAAGTGGAGCAATGAGGGTGGGCTGAAAAGTTCATAGCAATCCATCTAACCACCAGAAGTGTGTGCACCGAAGGGGAGACTATGTTAAAAAAGAAACCACATTGGTTAAATTCTGCCAGTGCCTCATGGTCAGCCTATGAATATTTCAGCCCACCCATGTAGAATATTAACTCAGATTATTAATTCAGATTTTATTAAGTTAATCACAAAGCCCACTTGGCTGAAAGTGTGTTGGTAGAGGAGCAGAATAGAGGCAAAGGGTTCTTCTATTTAATTCCTTTGCTGATGGAACCCAAACTACCAGACTGTGAGTTATATGTGCAGGTAAATGAGTTTCTGTTAAATCTGCCTTCACACTATAACAAATTGAAGAAACAAACGTGAATGAATGGTAAAAGTCAGAATACGCGCAAAATTCCTGATAGATTGATTTAAATAGATTGACAGAACAAACTGACAACGAATGAAACGAAATCAAAACAGTTTGATAACTTATCATTAACAAAGCGGAGCATATGCTGAACGAATATTAACGAATGTTTTAACAGATGGATAACGAGCTGTGCGCGCTCTCTCCATATGATCCGCGAATATAAACTGATCACGTCACGTTTGTATGGAGGTATAAAACATTTGCGCCCCGACTAAACAAACTGCGAGAGTCCTGAAGATGCCAAAAAAAATTCACATTGTAGCAGATACCCCAGAAGAAGCAGCAATCTCATAGGCAAACATGCCAAGCTCTATCTCCACCACCCACACCTTCACCTAAAGATGCAGCTGCATCTCAAGAAGCCTCAAGATCCAGGTCTCTCAGAACCACCTTTTCACCAGCCTTCAACAGAAACGGATCTCCTAGTCCATCCAATGTCTCAACTGTCTCAATAGTACCAGCAGGGAAGCCCAAGAAGCCCAGGGCCATGAAGAAAGAATTCAAGCTCAGAAGTGTGAATGATGAGCAAGAAATCCGCTTAGAAATTAACTCACTTTGGTTGGACCAGTGAGATCGTACTGGTAACTATCCACAATCTTATTTCGGACGAACAAGACGTTCCCATAAAACATACAGAGCTTTTTCATTGCACACAGGCTGCTCGTTGGCATAGGTCGGAAATTTTTATGCGCGCAGGATCATTTCAGATGAATGGCACGAACAACAGTGTACAAGAACTTATTAAGCGGAATAACAATGAAATCAAAACAAACTTCAGACACCGAATGCCAAAATTTTTCCACACACTGGATCCGCTGGGCCGTTTCGTTACAGTGTGAAGGCCACTTAAGTTTAGTCAGATTGTATTGACTTGGCACAGGTGTTGAATTTGGGAATATATTTTGCACTAAACACAAAACTGAATTTTCTATTAATGGAGGTTTGTAAATGTTTAAACTATTTAACCCCAGAACTGTTAAAAGTAATCTAAATCAAGTTTAATACTGGTCAGCATTTTAATTTTTATATCAATTTATTTCTCTTACAGATTCTTAAATGGCATCATCGCAGATCAAATAAACTATATCAGAAGAAAGTGTTTATATGAACCGTTATATGATGGGTACATTTTTTAAAAAGATGTTTATGTTAAATGAGAATAATTTTCTATCATATTTAGTTTAGTACCTGTTTTTAGTTGATCAGGTGTGTTAGTAAATTTTTTTTGTGTGTATAATTTTTTTTTTTTTTTTATAAAAGTAACTGCTGTCATTGCATATTTGATATGTTTAACTGATTCTCTTTTATTTTGAGCAGAAAAGGAACTTAAATTATGGACCATGTCCACTTTCACTTTTGTATGTTTTTGTATGTGAAGAAAAAATGAAAATATATGCTTTTACTTAATATCGTGTCCTGTGATTAATGAAAACAATTATTTAAAAGTCTGGCATGACGTGCTTAATTTCCTGTTATATTCTCACTTTTTCCAAACACATCCCACTTCCCTTCCTTTCTTCCTGTTATATTTCTACATTAGCATTAATGGATCAAATCTTTCATGTTTACAGATTTGTTTGTTAAATTCTTCTTTCCACCAACTCCTGAACTGTTTGGGTATATTTGTAGAGACAGAAATTACTGCAGGCTTTTCTAGTGGCTGATTTGGTTTAAATCACTGTGAAGATTAGCAGTAAATTGTTTATGCCTTTTTCCCATGGGATGTTTGTGAGGTAGCCTGGGTGGTGAATTCTTTCTTTCATTCTTCCTTTTCTTTCGTTCATTTATTCTTTATTTCATTCTTTCCTTTTTGTCCCTTACTTCCTGCCTTCCTTTTTCTTTATTACTTGCTTTCCTTCCCTTTTTCCTTCCTTCCTGTCTTTCCTTCTTTTTCTTTTATTTCCTTCCTTCCTGTTTTTCTTTCAATATTTACTTTTTCTCCCTTACGTCCTGCCTTCCTTATTCTTTCTTACTTTCCTTTCTTCCCAATTATTTTTCATTCCTTCTCTTTTCTTCCTTCATTTCTTTCTCTTCTTCCTTTTCTATCTTTCATGTCTTTTTTCATTCATTTCTTTCTTTCCTTACCTTTTCTTTTTCATTCCTTTTTTCTTCCCTTCGTTCTTTGTTCTTCCTTCTTTTTCTTTCTTTCATTCATTCCTTCCTTTCTTTCCTTCCTTCACTTTTCCCTCTTTCATTCCCTTCTTTCTTTCTTTTTGCCTTCCTTTCTTTCTTTCCTTCTTTCCTAGTGTTAATGAACTCTGTTCCTTCGATTTTTTCCTTTCTTCCCAATTATTTTTCATTCCTTCTCTTTTCTTCCTTCATTTCTTTCTTTCATGTCTTTTTTCATTCATTTCTTTCTTTCCTTACCTTTTCTCTTTTTCATTCCTTTTTTCTTACCTTCCTTCTTTTCTTTGTTCTTCCCTTCCTTCCTTCCTTCCTTTCATTCCTTCCTTCACTTTTCCCTCTTTCGTTCCTTTCTTTCCTTATTTTCTTTCTTTCTGCCTTTCTTTCTTTCTGCCTTTCTTTCTTTCCTAGCGTTAATGAACTCTGTTCCTTCGATTTTATGATGAAGGGATGTCTCACCGTCGGGGCTCCGGTTCGGCAGTTTATTTAGACCTGAACTGAACCCTTTAGTTTACTCGCGCATGCGCACATAGAAATTAATCCACGGTGGCGGCACTAGACTGATGAGTGATTTATAGAGTCGTGGTTTTATGTGAAACTTGGTTGGGACATTGGAGAGAGTAAGGAGAATCGGGGCTGGAGGGAGCTCTGACAGAAGGACAGGGTGTTAAAAAAAAACTGCAGTAAAACCGGCGGGGGCGGAGATCTAACATCTGTACCAGTCACACACACACACACACACACACACACTCTCTACTCTCTCTCTCTCTCTCTCTCTCTCACACTCCGCTAGAGTCAGCCTCACACACCAACATCAGCTTGGACTTTTCCCCCCTCAGATTCATTTCCATGCTGTTTTAAGATGAAGTGTGTGTGTGTTTGTGATGTGCTGCCGACTGCACTGATTCTTCTGATGACTTTTTCATTCACTTCCGGAACTCCATCAATATACAGTTTATTCCAGGGCGCCCCGTATTCCAGCTCGATCCCGAAACAGCGCAACAAGTGAGTCTCCTTCTTTCTCCAGTCCAGGGAAGCTTTAAGCTTGACTTGTAAAGAAGTGATAATCAGTTTACTCTTAAAAGTGAGCTTAGCTTTTTTCCCCCCAGCACTCTCAGAATGAATGATCTTTCTTTTTCCTTATTGATTGGATATTACCATCATTTAATATACATCTTTACAAGGTTGATCAAGGTTACAAAAGCAATCCTGATGTTATTACCCCAAGAGACAAAGGAAAAAGTAGATCTGCTTCCTTTCTATCTGAGCCTCATCTGGAACATTGAAGGTTTTTATTTTGATATTAAATTTTATTTCTGCTGTATCAAATATATCCATGCATTTGTGTTGTTTTTCTACAGCCTATTTCACTGTAACTGGATGGCGTGGTATTACCCATAGTTTACTGTGGTGTATCATGGTTTATTACATTTATTTGTGATATTGCAGTCTGTTTAATTTTGCTGAACAGGCACCAGGATTACTGCACATTATTCAGTTTAACTTCGTTCACATCAAGTAGATCTAACAGCATTGCATACCTGAAATAACCTATCTATCCATTTTTAATTCCTACTGTCTTACTATATAGTCTTGACACTCAGATGAGTATATGATGTCATCGTTGCATTATTTCTTTTTAATTTTCTTTCTTTTTTTTTTTGTGGCACAGAAACTGGTGTGCCTACGTAGTGCACAAGAATGTGACATGCGCTGTACTGGGAATGACGGAAAGTGTGGAGTCCAACAATGCACCCTGTCCTGAACATCAGCCCAACTGTGCTCAAACTGGAATGTAAGTTCCTCCAGAACATGTGCGTAGGTACATACAGTTTTATTGGGCACCTGGGTTCTCAAGTAATGAAGAGGCCAGAGATTCATGCTGGCTGATACTTGACTCTGAATTCAGGCAGCTTTAGCAGAACTAATTTGTTACCGGTTCTAAATTGTTAGTTTTGTCTCAAATTTCTTTATAGGGTAAACCCTGTTAAATTACACGGATCATTAAAGGACCTGAATGGCAAGAAATCAAATTAATACTAATTTCCACTTATTAAAAATGTAGTTGATTAGTCAAGCTATGTCTGATGTGTGAAATTTACAACTTTTGTTTTGACCTGTGAGGTTATGGAAGCTAATACGACTCAAAAGAACCTTCAGTCTGAATTGTTATGCATCTAGTGATGTTAGTTTTCATTTTTAACGTAATTCATATGCAGCATTAATAAATTAAATGTCAAACCAGAACTGTGCTGTATTTATGACAGTAAAGATTTTCTGTTTATTGACTCTTTTTATTAATTTATTTGGAAGCATTCAAACAACCTCAGCTGTATAGATATATTAAAAAAAACAAACACCTGGGTTGTTTTACCAGAAGCACATCTTCAGGTGGTACACGACATCTGTGTAGTTTCAGCAATCCATGAAACAGTTTCGGAGGAGCTGCGCTTAGAAATTTCCATGGATGGATGGACAGACAGGGTGATTCCTATATACATCCCCAAATTCTGTTTGTGGGGGTTTTTTTTTGTTTGTTTGTTTTTTTGTATGTTTTATTTTATTTATTTTTATTATTATTTTTTTTGTAATATACTTTATTAATCCTGCAAGGGAAATTATTGCCTCTGCATTTAACCCATCCAAAGTGAGCACACACACGTGAACAGTGAGCACAGACATTGGGGTCGCCTGGAGAGCAGTTGGAGGTTAGGTGCCTTGCTCAAGAGCACTTCAGCCATGATGGTGGAGGAAGGGAAGGTGCAACTCACTCCCCCCGCAACCACACATTTTTCCTGCTGGTTCGGGAATCTAACCAGCGACCTTCGGCCACCAAGCCGCTTTTCTAACCATTAGGCCACGGCCGCCCCCATTATAATAGCTATATACTTGTACAATAAAACCTTCCACAGTTCACATGAAACTTCATTCAATACAGTTTTTATATGGAAGTGGAGGACTTTGTGTAAGATTCTCCTTGCAGTTTCTGGGAAATCCCTACACCTAAAGCATGCTTCTGCACAGAATGTCTCTGAGACTGCACAATAGATTGCCTCAATGCTTCAATATTATTGAGTGTACGAGTGCTCCTAGGTCGACCAGGTGATTTTCTTTTCAAAGCAGAGCCTGTTGCTCTGAAATTCTCAACCCACTGCAAGATGGTTTTGGAATGTTTTGGTTCTGTGGAATATTGAAGCGTCTTCGAAATGCCTTCTGTGTTGCAATTATGCAATTATGGAGCAATTGTTTGTGAAGAAGGCTTCAACAGAGAATGCATGATGTTGGCGACTGAGGATAGTTGGGGATGGGCTACCAACAGACCTTAGCACCACCTCTCCTGCCTCTCAAAGTTTCATGTGTGCAAATAATCATTTGATTATCTTATACATTATTATTATTATTATTATTACCTTTGAAATGTTTGAGGTTTTTTGGTTACCTTGTATAATTGCATGTTGTGTTTTTTTCCACAACTGCATCAAAACAGAAGGAACGAATTTAAAAATGTACCCCTGGATATGACAAACATCCCTTGTGGGTCACTGAGATTGTATCACTTTGTGATGCTCATAAATATTGGGCATCACACTGTGGAAATATTGAGTAACCAAATTATTACTTAATATTTTCTCCCATCCCTCTCCCAAACTCCCACACTTACTACCACACACTGGCTAAAAAAACTGTCTTTTTTTTTTTTTTTCCTTCTTTTTTTTGTCCCTATTTTTGTACTATTATTATTATTATACAATTATTTCCATTGTAGGAAACGACCAGCTTGTCGTGTCAGTGTAGTTATGGGAACTGTTAATTGGTTATGTTTAAAATTTCAAATGAATTTACATGAAGTTTCATATTTCACATAATTTATTTTTCCTGGGTGAGGTTCAAAGTCCAAAAATGATAGGAAGTACTTATGTAAGGCATCCACAAATGACTTGTCCTCTGTGAGTTTTACGGTTGACTTCTGGCATTCAATTTGCTCGTACTGTGTGTGAGCTCATACTCTGTCTTTCTTACGCGCGCACACACACAAATCACTGCCCCCTGCCTTGAAAGCTGCTCTCCAGATGTGTGTCAGACTTGAATTAAATCAAAATGAATTATGTGCCATGTATTACTGTCATGCACTGTTTCTTCTTGAACATTTTATTGCTTATGGTATTAGGGCTCATGAATGTCACAGAGCGATCATCTACAGCAGATCAGGTGCAATTTATAACCCTCCAAAAACTCATAATTGACCATCATGAGGTACAGGAATGTTTAAATTTATAGAAAACATGGTACCTTTAACATCTACATTTGAATCACTTGAAACTTTAGATTGTGCTGTATTATATACTAGTATTGCCTTGTACATGTCATATTTTTTAGTAGTTTCTCTTTACTTTATTGATTTTTATCTGTGTATTTAGATACCGCATTCACACAAGACCAACATACAAGGTGGGCTACAAGCAGGTGACTGAGCTGGAGTGGAGGTGTTGCCCAGGTTACCGTGGTTATGATTGCATGGAGCTTAAGGATGCTCCATCACCTTCTCAAGTTCTCCAAGAACCACAACCAGACCTGCCATCAGTCCACAAACCACAACAGAGTGTCCTTGGTAATACTTGTCCTAAACTATAGAAGTCTAAAGATGTTGTTCTTTTAGTCATTCTGGTCTCTACTATGCACTTACTCGAAAAGTAATGTGTGTAATAATTTTAATGCTAATTTTGTTTCCTCACATGATGACAGATGTTTCCTCTGATGCCCATTCTTGGACACAACCAGGGCAAAATGGACAAACCAGGCACCCTTGGACCAATGGTGGAGAGTTTGGAAGACAGGAGGGTCACCATGATAGTCGTCGAGTTCGAGAGTTAGAAGAAGAAGTACAACGTCTTTCTCAAACAGTCCTTGACATGCAGGCTGCCATGACTACTGCCAGTGCTAACTTGCGTCTAGATCTGCAAGAGGATGCAAGCAAGATAATCCTGAACCTCCTTGGCCATCTGCAGCAACCACAGGATGCACTGACTGGCGGTACTGAGAGCATCTTGCTTCCCTCTGACCTGACAGTTTTTCCAGCTGTAGATGAGCTACAGAATCAGGTCACTCTCCTTTCCAACACAATCAGCACCAGCACCAACACCATTCAGGGCTTGGAGGCTAAGCTACAGCAGATGGAAGACCAGGTGAACTCGCTAAAAGCGGCAGCCAGTAGTAACTCCGATCCATTGCCTTCCTCTGCCTTGGCCACTGAGTGCCCATGCCAGGCTTACATTGATGAAAAGCTTCAAGATCTCCGTGTGGAGCTGCTGGAAGGAATGGACATTAAGATGGCTGATTTGAAGAACTCCTGTGACTACAAAGTGGAGTCAGTCAAAGAGCGCTGTGAGGAACAGGAGACCTCCTACCTAAGCCTAATTGAACTCCTTGAATCCAAAGAGGCTGATCTGCACCAAGAAATTCAGGACCTGAGGCACCTTGTTTCAAATAGCACTTGTAAAGAACTGGATGTTGCAAAGTTTCAAGTTGAAATCCAGAGACTGAGGAATGCACATCAGGGCTTGGCTAGTGCTGTAAATGCAACAAACAAGCAACAGATGGCTTTAGAGGAGGGTCTGAGCACAAGGTTCAGCCTGGCAGAAAAGAGTGCAGAATCACACTGCCTCAATGTTGAGGAAAAATTAAGAAGGGAGTGGGCAAAAGAACAAGAGGCACAGAACAAAACTCTGGAGAGCAAGATTGGCGCAGCACTACATGTCTTTGGGGATGCACAATTGCATGTCATATCAAAAGATAGCCAAAATATATTAGATATGGAAAAACAGGCACAGGGTCTGAAGGGTCAGGTGAGCTCTCTTATGCAGCAGGTTACACAGCTGGAGGGTTTAGTTCGAATTCTCAATGAGTCCATAAGCCGTCAAAGTCCTATGGGTGGTCTGTATAATAAACTAGGTGAACTGGAGGAAGCTTGCAGAAGGAACCAAGAATCAGCCAACAAAGTGGAAGAGATGTTGTCTGGAATGGATGGACGGGTGGCCAACGTTGAAAAGGTGTGCGGCAGATTGGAGCCAATGTCAGACAGTCTTAAGAGAATTAAAGATGGACTCAACAAGCATGTCAGTGGCCTCTGGAACTGTGTCCGAAAACTCAACAGCACCGTCCTCACTCACTCTACAGACATCAGCGCACTGAGGGAAAACACACATCCCACAGTGGTCAAGGAGTGTGGAACCACCAACATGCCACACTATACAGGTATGCCCAAAATAAATAGTGAATGGAGAATTTATCAAAAAAAAAAAAAAGAATGGGCTGGTACAGGAAAATGGTGTGATGCAGAGTGGTGTCATGTGGCTTAATGTGATATGGACTTACTCTAACCATTTGCCGAAACGCTTAATCCTATTTGGGTCACAGGGAGGCTGGTGCCTATCTCAGCCAACACTGGGTGAAGGCGGGGTACACCCTGAACAGCTTGCCAGACCATTGCAGGGCAACACACACAAACATTTGCACTCACATCTACACCTAGTCGCAATTTGGATGAGTCAGTTAGCCTAATGTGCATATCTGGACTGTGGGAGGAAACCAGAGTACCCAAAAGAAACCCACACAAGCATGGGGAGAATATGAAAACGCCACAAAGAAACACCTGAGCCCGGGACGTGAACCCAGGACCTTCTTGCTATGAGGCGGACATGCTAACGCCATCATAGTCTTTCCTATAATAGCATACGTACGCTATGCTTTCTTTATTCCTGTTAATCCGTAGCTATTTGTCATAAAATTATTTTTTTTAAATGTATAATCTGTAACACATCCACGTAGTTATATTTAATGTTGTGAAACACCCGCAAGACTAGTTCTGATTGTCACTTTCAATATAACAGTTTTAAATAGCTTTTCTCTGAGCAGTTTTTCTTTCCCTTTCCTTTATGACTATAAATTCCATCCTGCCATGTTACAGAAGGTCCTCAATTCCCCTGTCCTAAAGACTTTCCTGTGGTGGGAGGTTTACTGACGTGCAGAGCTTATTGGTTACAGAGTTCTGACACCCGACACTCTTTCCCTGAATGTTAAATAAACATCTTTTACGTGTTACTGAAAATGTAACCATACTAAAAGTTTATTTTATATTATTAATATTTATATTATTTGTTGCCATAGTTTATTGGGGATCTTCCACCAGGATAACGAGTCCCAATGAATGAGCTGTTCAATTACCATATGATATGAATAACAGTCACTAACACTCATACCTATTTTATCTTCTATATTTCTACATTCGTGTCAGTGTTTAATCACATACGTAATAGCATTTATTTAAAGTGTAGAACTCTTGCTGTGAGACCCTGAACAGCAGCTGTGTGCCACCTGGAAATTCAGCTTAGAGTATGTTGTTTAGGAATCACACCTATAGGTTACTGTTTGGAAAAGGAGTTCACTTGGGTTCCTGTGTGTTTGTGAAAAGGTATTTAGCCCTTTCTAAGGACCAAATGTTCTTAAAATGATTTATGAGGACAATCTTTTTAAAACAAAAATGCACCTTAAATAATTTTCTTCTGGCGTTGTTTAACTTGAGTTGTTGGAAGAACTTCAAGAAGATGGTAAAGCCAGCCGAAGTATGTGTGCACTTAGAATGTAGGTAGTTCATTTTCTGTGTACTCTGATTAGACCCACATGTCGTCTGCTTTAACAAGATGAGGCCCAGAGCTGAGCCAAACATAA
The DNA here is from genome assembly GCA_039654325.1 of Tandanus tandanus. Lineage (NCBI taxonomy): Eukaryota > Metazoa > Chordata > Actinopteri > Siluriformes > Plotosidae > Tandanus > Tandanus tandanus. Next base: position 3,464,676 of record JBCNYH010000010.1, read on the forward strand.
CCCTTTTTTTTTTTTTTTTTTTGGTGAGAGAGAGATTGAGAGAGAAAAAAATCTGCTACTAATTTGTCCTGCATTATAAAAACAGTAAAGCAAGCAATTTAGCCAGCGGGCATTTAAAAACTTGAAAGCTAATGATGTTTTCGTAATACTGCAACAGTTGAAGCATTGCAGATCATTTGTGGGTTTTCTTCCCATTTAAAGGTAATTACTATACACGCTTTGCTGTAATTTTTATTCCACTGTGTTAAATAAAATATAAATTAGGTATTAATTGTAGTATCTGTCAGATAACTTATATAACTCCACAGTTAGTGAACACTAACAGAGTAAACACATGTTTTATAGTTTCATCTCTTACTACCACCAGCTGTGTAATAAATGATGCGCTCGCACTCACTCGATTCCCCTGAGTGCATTGTGTAGTGTAGTGTTGTGTGATATCGTTGTCAGCTTGTGTGTGTGTGTGTGTGTGGTTTGCCCACTGTGGCTGACCTTTGAACTATAACTGCTTTTGTTTTTTCTTTCTTGCCTTCCTTGCCCACCCTCAGGGGTGCATATATATATATAGGTATAGACAGTTTATCTAAAGTACTGGAGTCACCTGATTACTGGACTCCATTTTCAGGGAAATGATAGTTAACTTATCAGGCTTGGACTGACATGTGCTTGTAAGAAAGACAAAGTGTGACACAGTAACTCCTTGGTGAAAATTTAAGATGTTGCTCTTTCTTCTTGTTCTTCTTATTGTTCTTGTGCTTCTTCGTCTGCTTTTCAATTTCTGAATAACATTATCCAGCCTAATGCTGGCGGATTTACGTCAAGTTTTAAGGTGGCAATAATATTCATATTAGTCAAATTATTTTTTATCGTGAGGATGCTGCAGTGTACTGTTTAAAACAAACAAAAAGAATAAGATTAGTAAACTAATTTCATGACGTGCTAAAAGATTGTAATTGGGAAAACAGATTGTGTATGGGTGGATGGACAGAGAAGTATGCATTTATCTCCCCCTTTCCACTGCAAGGTTAAAACTGGCATATCTCTGTTGTTCCGAAGGACAGCATGTGGGTTCATACTGGACCCTCCATACCGAAGGTCCAATATGAAATGAGTGGTACAAAAAACCTCCATAGCCATTAACATGGGAATGTATAGCTTGTTCATGCTGCTCTGCACCGCCCATTTACTATATTCGTTGGTTCATCATCAGCAATTACTTCATCCTGTCCAGAGTCCTAATACTTTGTTTATATTGTGGGAAACAAAATCAATGAAGTTTGCTGGAAACTAGAAGCAGTGCATAAAGCTTCATAGGTGGACAAAACAAACAAACAAAACGTTGGCTTTCCATCCACCCAAAGAGGTAGACAGACATGGAGTCTGGCCACCAAGTGTAGTGCTAAGTTGTCTTCCCATTACATAAGACATCCCACAAATATTGTGGACAGGCATAATACAAAATTATAGTTGAAACTGTATAGTAGCCTTAGTCAGACTTTCTCTACAGCTGAATGTTTTGTCCAAAAGACTTTATCATTCCTTGGATATGTACTGACCTTATATATGAACATACACTGCCTTTTGCCTTGATTACAACGTGTAATTGCCATTACATTGTTACTTCAGTTGTTCAGGCTGCAGTTCAACAACATTATGTGCCCCAAAAATGTCCAGCTTATCCCATCAATGGACTTTTTCTTCCCGAATGGCAAAGAATATAAAATTGGTGCTCAAATAGTGAAAGAGTGGTTCAGGAAGCATGAGGAATCATTTTCACACATGAACTGGCACCACAGAGTCCTGACCTTAAAGTCTTTAGGATGTGCTGGAGAAGACTTTATGGAGTGGTTCAATTTTCCTGTCATCAATTCAGTGACTATATCGGTGAAAAATGAACCAACTCCAGATGGAGATAAATGTTTTGATGTTGCTTAAGTTTGTCAAAACAATGCCATGGTGATTTCAGGCTGTAATCAAGGCTAAAGGTGGTCCAACACAATAGAGTGCGCAACTCCCCTCCGAGCAGTGTACGTCCAAGCTTTTTAAAGCAGTCATACTAGATGACACGCTACAATTTCCTCACCAAGTACAGTAATGTTTAACTCTTAAAATCTTCTCTTTTCTATAACTCCATAATGTCTAAAGAATATGTATATTCAGAAGTATTTAAACCTGATCTATGTAGATGTGTGGAATAATCCAGTCCAGCTGTGTTGCCCGATACTGTGGTCATATTATAACTCAACCTCTCAGTCTCTCCTTTTTCTTTCGTCCCACCCTATATGTATGCCAAGTGCATACTCATAGCGCCTAGAAAGGGTAATAGAGAGAGGCTATAAATAAGCAGTAATGTGGTCATTTGTTTGACTCAGGCTTATATCATAGTAAGTGTTGCCTGAAAAGCAAGCAACAGCGTACATCATCACATTGCTAACAGTTGTGGAGACTGCAGTTTTCATTACTGGTGCGGGTACAGTTAGAAAACACCCAGGCTTGTGTGTGTGTGTGCTGAGCAGGTTTTTATATTTCAGGAGGGACCGAATATACCCACAAGAATAGGAATATCTGATTGAAATATCATAAGTCAAACATCTGAATTCAAAAAAGTTTGAATTGTTTGGCTGGTCCTTATGAAGAAGTAATTATGAAGTCCTTATGAGCTTTTTTTGAAATTGAATGTGGTTTCTTGTGTTATTTATTAAATCAATAGCAACAAAAGGCAATTATATTTATGTTTAAGGTCTATGTGTAGACATGTCATTAATTGACTGCATTATTAAAAGTATGGAAACAGTGAAAGTGAGTCTTGTATTCAGAAGAAGCAGAGACGTTTTTCGTGGCTTGTGTCCAAGGGAGTAGAACATGTTGGGTTGCCAAGACTGTAGGTTTCGCCATAATTTGTTTTTAAATGTTGTCAACCAGAGCAGAAAAAAATAAGAAAGCATGTTTTAATACTTAAAAAAAAAAAGTCCCTCGGTGACATACTTTTAGGATTGGTTTCTAGCTTATGTGGCACATATTTTTAATTGTTGTTAATTGCAAACTAATTAAAGATAATATATTGTTGGATCAAGTAATAGTAATATACCTCTATCGTCTGTTTTACATAGATATATGAAACTGAAATGCTAAGATTGACGCATCTTGATTTTGTTCATGGTAAGGTGTTTCTAGTGTTATTAGACTGCCCAGATTGAGTTGAATTCATTTACAATAATTTTACATTTGGGTCATTCTCTGAAACTGTTACCATAAAGTGTGACATTCACAATCCCACATGTAGTCCAGCTTATTTCCCTCTATATTGACCATAAATTCATGAACCATTGTTATAAAGACAGTGAGAGAACTACTTCATGCACATAACTGCCCTTTTAATATTAACAAACAGAAATAAATCCGTATATAACACGGAATTCAATTTCAAATTCATTCACATATGGACAAGGAATACCATTTGTTTTTGGTGAATAAATTAATTACCGCTTGACTACGTGTGAAGTAAATACACTTCAGGAGGCCACTTAATTGTACAGTGAACGTCGTAACATGGAACCTCACCCATCACAGGAAAAATGGGTCGGTTCTGTGTGTAATTATCGTGGACACCACTGGTTACACACGGAACAGTAATCTGATGTGCGATTCTCAGTCCACAAAGTAAGAAAAACAGGAAATTCTACTTTGGATATAAATTTTAATGCAAAGTCTTTATTACAAGCCCTACTATTTTACACTTTCATAGCATGAAACATAAGGAGCAAAAAAAAGTCACAATTTTCGTCCACACGCTGCAACCTGTTTTGCCGAAAAATTTCAATATTAATAAATATCAATATCCAAATTATTCATTCATTCATTCATTCATCTTCTTCCGCTTCTTCCGGGGTCGGGTCGCGGGGGCAGCAGCCTAAGCAGTGAG
>JBCNYH010000010.1:3490138-3501656 GCA_039654325.1 Tandanus tandanus
TATATAAAAAATCAGGCTATAAATAATAGTGTTAACTGACCTGCTGTCAATTCTTACAACCAAGTTTGGGTTGTCAATGATGCCTGGGTTGTCAACAAACTGCTGATAGGTGACAATATGTTCCAAAAACTTCTCTATAATACAATAAAATAGCTTTAGTTCTAGTACTGTGCAGAAATGTGATAAAACTGCAACAGACATGGCATAGCACTACATTGTGAGTGAAATCATATTCATCATCCACTGTGTGAAATGAGGAATGCAGCTTACAGAGAAGCTGAATGTATGTACATCTGCCCCTTTTAACATGCTTGCTGAACAAGTCACATGCAGATCTTGCCTTATGCATCCTACAGCTGTCACCCTGAAATGTGGGATATTTGGTTTTGTGTTCTGCTACATAAAATACACTCTCAGAAATTCAAGTACGTTATTGTACCTTTATGGACAGAACGGCCTGTCTCTGGGGCAGTACTCTCTAATGTACTTTATATACTGTTTAGGAAAATAAATGTACCTTTTTGACCCTAAAGAGACAGGGATAACTATGTACCTTTGGGTATTTAGATCTACATGATTGTAGCATGATGGACAGAAATTCACTGCAAGCTATTGTACCCCTGTTTCAAATCAGGCAGAATCAGTCACTGCTTGGTATACAGAAGGCATAGAAGGGTGTCGATGAATTTGCACAGGAATTCAAAGCCAGACTGCAGTAACGGCAAAATAATTGTTTTGCGAAAAATTACCTCAAAGTTAATCAGTTTTCACTGGAAGGTTCATTCATTCATTAATTTCATTCATCTTCCGCTTCTTCCGGGGTCGGGTCGCGGGGGCAGCAGCCTAAGAAGTGAGGTCCAGACATCCCTCTCCCCAGCCACTTCCTCCAGCTCTTCCGAGGGGACGCCAAGGCATTCCCAGATCAGCCAAGAGACTTAGTCCCTCCAGCGTGTTCTGAGTTGACCCCGAGGTCTCTTCCTGGTTGGACATGCCAGAAACACCACACCAGGGAGGTGTTTGGGAGGCATTTTAATCAGATGCCCGAGCCACCTCAACTGGCTCCTCTCAACGTGAAGGAGCAGTAGTTCTACTCTGAGATCCTCACGGATGACAGAACTTCTCACCCTATCTCTAAGGGAGAGCCCTGCCACCCTGCGAAGAAAGTTCATTTCAGCCGCTTGTATTGTGCGATCTTGTTCTTTCGGTCACTATCCAAAGCTCGTGACCATAGGTGAGGGTGAGGTCAGGTTACATTCCATGTCTCAAAGCCAGAGTCAGTAGCTGAGGATCGTTCCGGCAGAACCCACACCTTCGGCTGCCACACGGCTCACACTGCACCCGACCCCTATTGCCCTCTCACAGGTGGCTTCGAGCTCCTCCCCCAGGCCTGGCTCTGGGGGGAACCCTGTAACCCACATCCGGGCAAGGACAACTGTGTCCTTGAAATAATGCTCATAGATGTGTTCTGAACCACACTTAGTCTAGACCTTCACCTAGGACCTGTTTGCCTTGGGTGACCCTACCAGGCGCATAATGCCACCGACAACATGGCTCCCAGGATCATTAGGACACGCAAACCCCTCCACCACGATAAGGTGCCGATTCAAAGAAGATTCAAAGATTTAAAGAAAATAAATAGTTTTTACATATTTGGAGTTATATTATACTTGTTTTTTAAGCAAACAGATTCACTTCAGGGTTCAGGAGTTTAAAAAGTTGGTTTGCCCAATTTTTAATGTTTTGCAGTTACTGCAGTCTGGCATAACAGGGCACAATATTTTTTTATCCCAATAATGAAGTAATGCCCCTATCATTCTTTTGAAAGTTATTTTGACTTCCTTTTCATTACTTGTGTGATGGCTAGGGATGGGAATCACCAAAGACCACCCAAAGTGATATTATCACGATACCTAGGTGCAGGTTCTATCTGCATTGCAATTCTATAAGTATCACGAATCTATAAATATCCAAATTACATATTACAAGTTGTACGCTATGGTGCCGTAGTGTTTAGCACGTCTGCCTCACAACAGGAATGTCATGGGTTTGAGTCCCGGGGTCGGGCGTTTCTGTGTGGAGTTTGCATGTTCTTCCCATGCTTGCGTGGATTTCCTCTGGGTACTCTGGTTTCTTCCCACAGTCCAAAGACATGCATGCTATTCCAAATTGCCCCTAGGTGTGACTGTGGTTGGGAATAGTTGTGTGTGTTGCTTTGGTCTGACGAGCTGTTCTGGATGTACCTTGCCTTCGTCCAGTGTCAGCTGAGATAGGCACAGCCTCCCTGCGACCCTTGTAAGAGTAAGCGGTTCGGCAAATGAGTGAGTGAGTGAGTGGGAGTTTTCCGCTTTTGAAAAAAAATCTTTTTAAAACCATGCACCATGTAAAAAACCATTGAGTCAGGCTGGAGACTTTCCCAGCTGATGCTGGGCGAAGGCAGGTTACATTATATGTTATGTGCATGTCTTTGGACTGTGGGAGGAAACCCATGGAAGCATGGGGAGAACATGAAAACTCCACATAGAAATGCCCTCTCTGAGCCCAGGATTCGAACCCAGTGCCTTCTTGCTATGAGGCGGACGTGCTAACCACTACACCACCATGCCGCCTGATTCAAGCATGTATATTAAAAATGAATTTAAAAGATCTATTTTGGAGCCGACGGCACAGAGGCGCAGTGGTTGGCACTTTCGCCTCACAGCAGGAAGGTCCTGGGCTTGGGGTGTTTCTGTGTGGAGTTTGCATGTTCTCCCCTTGCTTGTGTGGGTTTCCTCCGTATACTCTGGTTTCCTCCCACAGTCCAAAAACATGCACATTAGGCTGATTGACAGTTCCACATTGCCCCTAGATATGAGTGTGTGTGTGAATGGTATGTGTGTTGGCCCTGCAATGGCCTGGGGAGCTGTTCAGGGTGTACCCCGCCTTCGCACAGCCGGCTGAGATTGGCGCCAGCCTCCCGCGACCCTAATTAGGATTAAGCTGCTTAAAAAATTCAAATGAATGAATGAATGAGGATTTTGGAGCCAGCGTGGGGCTAAATTAATCGCCACACAGAAGAAATGCTGCATATCTGAATCGATTTCCACGCCAATTTCTAGTTGTAGCATTATTTTATTTTGACATCCTCTACAATCATTCTGGAAGCAACTTTAATTATGTTTCAAATCCTAGTTGTCCCCAACAATAAAAAAGTTAGAAAATTGCATTTAAATATTTAAATCTAACTCCAGTGAAAGACACGGCAACTACTTCTACATTTAGAACCTCATTTTCTTATGGAAAAACATCACTTTTAAGGTGCATGAGCATTACAGACAGTTTGTCGGCTGAGATCCCCGCGACCCTCGTAGGAATTAGCGGATCGGCAAAGGAGTGAGTGAGTTTGTGAAACTAGCTCCTTACTCAGCATGCTCTATGCAGACAGACAGCTCAGGCAGGGTTTATAAAGTAACCTGCCTATAATTAAAAACAGTCACACATCGTTGTTGTATGTTATTGGCAACCCCTCACCCAATATAATTAAATTGTTTTAGCTATTTTTGGCTGTTTTCTAGAATTCAGCCACATCAGCATCCCAAAAGTTTGCTCCTTCTGTGCAATATTTATTCAGAATTTCTTTGCAGTTAAATTACAATGATTTTAATTAGCAAAGTAAATAATCCTCACTAATCTTTATCATTCTAATTAATTAGTATTATTTTCAGTTATCATCAGTGATAATTAAAAACATTTATAGATTTTACATGCATACTTACACTTGAGTGAAGGTGTGTCTATGAGTGTGTGCATATGTATGTACCCTTATTAACATGGGCATTTTCCCCAAGGCCTCCGCAGAGTGACAGAGACACGGTTGGCAGGTCCAGTGTGGAGTCAGACAGACACTCTGTCCCGCTGTCTGCGGCTGCGCTGCCCACTGACAGAGGAGAACCAGATCGAACACACCCTTCCTCCAGCTGCTCAAGTGACTCACTACACACACATATACAAATCTATTTGAACATGCATATACATACAGCCAAAATGCAAACCGGATCTTCACAGAATGCTCCTCAAAGTGCACCGGGAAACAATTCTATAGCAATACTTAAGTGCGTGTGTACCTTTTGGGGAAGTAGCGAGCTGCAACATGTGGCTCTAAGGCAGTGAGGTCATCAAGGTAGATATCCTCAGGACCCTGATGTTGACTCCTTTTCCTTACTCCTTTATACACACAGACACATATTAGACATACAAACTAACAAACAAACCCACATGAATGTATCTACACTACAGTATGTGGGTAAAGGTTATGGACACCTGTTCACTAATATGTTGGCTGTCCATAAACTTTTGCCACAAATTTTAAAGCACAATATAAAATGCCTTGTTGCTGTAGCATTAAGATTTCCCTTCACTGGAACTAAGAAAAACAAACCTCTTCCAGCATGACAAAAAGCATGGACAATGAATACTGTGTCCCAAAGTGGGTGTTGGAAAAACTCGAGAGGTCTGCCTGGAGCCCTGACTTCAACCCAACTGAAAATATTTTTGGGATGAACTGTAATGACAATTATGCCCCATGTCTCCACGCACCACATGTGTGCCTGACCTCACTAATGCTCTTGTGGCTGAATGAGCACAAATTCCCACATCCATGCTTCAAAATCCAGTGGAAAGTCTTCCCAGTAGAATAGACTTTATTATATCGGCAAAGTAGGGGCTACATCTGGGTTGGAATCTTAAAGAAATACTTATGTGCGCAATAGTCAGGTGTCTACAAGACTTATATATTAATATTGTAGGTAACTATAAAATGTACTACTTTTGTTGATTAACCCTCTATATTTGAAATTGACGAGTGGTCATCTGTAGTGACTGTGAACTATACTATGGTTTGATTCTCTCTCTCTCTCTCTCTCTCTCTGTTTTGTGTGTGTGTGTGTGTGTGTGTGTGTGTGTGTGTGTGTTATTATAACTAACTTTACCTTTCCTTTTGCAGGTTGTATCTGATTTGTCCTCCAGCAGATAAGAAGCAGCAGTCTGAGGTACACACAAAGGAAGCTTCCCTCCGTCCATTGAACCTGTAAAATCAGTGTTTGGTGCTGAGGAATCTGATTTTGAGGTATATTGCTCAGTTTTGGGTGTGTGTTGGTCCAGTCTGCATGTCTGTCCCTCTGTGTGGTGGGCATGAGTTTGTGCCTTGTCTGTACAACACCTTGATTTGTTTGCTTGTGTTTGAAGATTTGAGTCAGGGTCAGTATAATGAGGTTCTGATCCATGTAGTGAAGAATGCAGTTTGGGTATTTTAACATCTGCTGGGCTGATTGTGGATTGTAGCTGTAGCTGAGGTTCTTGTTTAGAGGTGGGAGGTTGAGGCTGGGGTTTGATGATTGCTTGAACAGATTCTTTTCTCTGCTCTATCCCTGCTGAAATTATGTTTATGCTGTCAATCACCCGAAAGTGAGTACTGTCTCTTGGTGTAATGCTGACCGTCTTCAAAGGCTCCACCCATTCTGTACAACTTAACTAACAGGAGTTGTGAAAAAAAAAAAAAACAATTAATTAATTAAGAAATTCATTTAATTAATTAAACTCACCAGCCTAAAGATGACAAATAAAATAATGCACATGAACAATTTCCTTAAATACCGTATTATACTGCATATTCATGATAATATCAGAATCAGGCTTTATTAGCCATAAAAAATGGATAGGTATTTGGCTATACAGTAGCTCAGACTTACAGGGGGTATAGAAAAGAATCACCCCTGTACAAAAATTCACATTTTGTTGCTTTGCAGCCTGAAATGGAGACACACAAAATATTTTTTCAGCTGTATTTATTCAGTGCAACTTGTAACACCCAAGTGAGAGATATAATAACGACAGTTCAGAAAAAAGAATCACTAAAATGGTTAAAGAATCACCCCCGTGTCAATACTTTGTGGAAGCACCCTATTAATCCCACAACAGAAAATATTGCCTCTGCATTTAACCCATTAAAGTGAGCACACACACACACACACGTAAATAGTTAACACAGACACACCCGGTGCAGTGGGCTGCCGCACACTGGTGTGCCCAGAGAGCAGTTGGGGATTAGGTACCTTGCTCAAGGTCACTTTTCGGGAATCAAACCAGCGACCTTTAGTTCCCAACTAACGCTTCTCTAACTACTAGGCCACGGCTGCCAGCCAAGAGTCTGTTGGGACACTTCTGTACTAACTTTGCAATATTTGCTTGGTCTTCTTTACAGAACTGTTCAAGCTCAGTCAAGTTAGATGGTGACTGTTGGTGGACTGCAATCTTCAAGTAATTCCACAGATTTTCAATAGGGTTTAAGTCTGGGCTCTGACTAGGCCATGCAGGGACCTTTACCTTTTCCTCCTTCAGCCACTGTGTGGTAAACTGTGCTGTGTTTACCATGTTGGAATGTAAACCTTGTTATCATTGATCACTTCATGGCAAAGGGCATGATCCTGCATGCCCACTTAGATCAAAATTTTTAGATTCCTCCTTAAATTAATTTTACTATGTAAAGCTGCTTTGTGACAATGTCAATTGTAAAAAGCGCTATACAAATAAAACTGAATTGAATTGAATTGAAAAGGTGCAGGCTACTTACTGATACCTCGAATAATGAAGACTACTGCAGGGGGCAGAGCTTTCTTTTACAAAGCCCCACAGTTATGGAACAGCCTTCCAGTTAGTTCGGGACTCAGACACAGTCTCTGACTAGGCTGAAAACATACTTTGTTAGTCAAGCATTTTCTTAATAGCCTTGTATTAGGTAAAGGAGCAGATCTGGGGGTTCTCGGGCATAGAGAGTTCTGGTAAACTGTGATGTTTGGATGCTGTCACTCCCTCACTCTCACATGCTCACCCAGGGCCATTGACATTGGAATGGCTGATTGCCTTATGTCACAGGGCGCCCTCATGTCTGTCTTCCTTCTGGTTCTCTCTTTTTAGTTATGCTGCCATAGTCAGTCATTACTTTTCACTGCTGGTGATATAAACTCCATGCTACATATACTGTTGCCGCGGGCTTGCTCATTAGGGATATGTAGGTTTTGTAGAAGAAATGTTAAAATTCTTTAAAAATTTATTTTGTTTACTATGTAAGGCTGATTTGTGATACTGTCAATTGTAAAAAGTGTGATACGAATATAATTGAATTGAATTGGGGGCAGTGGTGGCCCGGTGGTAGGGTGCTTGCTTACTGGGGCGTTCAAGCCCCACTGTCGGTTGACGGTTGTCACTGCTCTCCCCAAAGTGCAGCTAACTGGGTTATCAAAGACTGGGTTATCAAAGAAGCATTACTGTCATTTGTAAAGAGTAGGCCATTGGGTTGCCGTCAGCGTGTTTCTGCCCTGCGATGGCCTGGCGAGCTGTCCAGGGTGTGCTCTGCCCTCGCTCAGAGTCGCCTGGGATGGGCACCTAATTAAGATTAAGGAGTTCAGAAAATGAATGAATGAACGATGAATTGAATTGAAGGGCAGCAGGTTGATGGTATTTTGCCTTCTATCTTGAAAAGTGCCACAGTTCCTGCTAGAGAGAAATAGGTTGCTACCACCCCCATTCTTTTTCTTTCTCATCTGACCATAACACTTTTTTGGTTTTGGCCTCAGAATTGTCAAGGTAACTTGATGTGGCCTTTCTTGAGAAGTGGCTTTTTTCCGCAACCATCCAAATCAAGCCATATTTATGGAGCATTTGTAATAGTGCTGTCACATGCACACAATAACCACTCTTTGCCAGAAATTCCTGTAACTGCTTTAAAGTTGCCATAAGCCTCTTTGTAGCCTCTCTGACCAGTTTCACCCTTGCTCTTCCACCCAGTTTGGAGGGTCAGCCTGATGTGGGAACCATCTCAGTGTTTGTGAAGTGAATAATGACAGGAGTGATTCTTTTATATACTCACTGTACATAAGTGACAGTACACTCTAGTTCAATAGCACACAATCACACACACATACACACTCACACACACATTCATACATATTATAAACCTTGCACATGCACACAGTGGTGAGATCTACTTAAGGTGGATTAGTTGTATGAATTAGTCGTATTAAAATGTATTTCATTAGGTTATAGTCAGGTCCATAAGCATTTGAACAGTGACACAATAAAAAAAATGTTTTGCATTTGTATGCAATCACATGGGATTTTAAATGAAGCAGTCAAGATGTGACTGAAGTCTAGACTTTCAGCTTTAATGCAAGACTTATATATATGGCATAGTTCAAGGTTTTTTTTAGCATTTTGAGAGAAGCCTGCAGTCAATTGAACAGCAAAAGGAAACTAATACAGGTAATAATATTTTTTAATTATTTAATTTTTTAAAATAATCTTTTATTATAATAAAGCTATGCAAACTCACATATGTTTAAAATTTCAGGTAAATTGGTTGAGTAGTTTTCAAGATAGAGCCGGTATTACTGGAACAAGTGCCATAGATCAGCTGCATTTTGGTGTGACATGCATATAATTAATAACAACTAACTGTACAAAATTATTAATTATTTGTAAATTGTAAAAATGCTATTTAAAATGCTTGTGTGCAAGTGTTATTTAAAAATGATTTGTATTTGTTCTAAAAAAAAAATTGGAATACAGTTTTTCACTTTTAAATATTCAAAAGATGAAAATGTAGCCAAAAATGTGATTCTTGCTAAGGAGCATATTATATTCATATTATAACATCTTTAATGTAGAGTATCACTCCTGTGGTTATATAGAATTAAGTTAATTTGCTTCGAATCCTGCATGTCACAATTTCCTAACGTATCCTTTTGTGGTTGTTTTGCATGTCCCAACCATAACGCTTGCTTTTATGACTTCTATTAGATGCATGTGGTGGTAAATACTTACACTAACCTATGTTAGTTAACTATAACTTAACTAGCTGTCAGCTTGTTTCAATGGAATAATGAAATCAGCACCATGAACAAACAAGAGGAACATTTCACCCATGTCCCAACCATAACGCATATGTCCCAACCAGAACAGCTTTTATCAGAGAGCATTAAATCCTTATAATGATATAATTTTCTGAAAATATAAAGTTTATACTACATAATTAAATCCAAAAACAATGATATACATGTATTTGAATTTTTGACCAAATGTCACACTAAAATCTGAATCAGGCCATATATTAAAAAATAATAATAATTGAGCTTTTAGGAATTACAGTGATTTTATACATAATTCCTCCATTTTAACAAGCTCCATTATAATTATAAATACAAGCATTGTTTTTATTGCTTGGATTCAAATCCTTTGAAGTCAGTGATTGCCTGAAGTCTGGAACCCGTGGACATCACCAACTGGGATATTTTTGGCAGGCCTTTTCTGCTTGTGGGTGTTTCTGCCTTTGGTTTTGTCTTCAGTAAGCTACTGGGTTGAGGTTAAGTCATTGACTCTGCCATTTAAAAACATTCTTTGGCTTATTAAGTGCTTGGGTTGTTTGCACAATATGTTTTTGCACATTATTCATCTGTACTCTGAAGCACTGTCCTACCGGTTTTGCAGCAATGACTGAGAAGAAATTATAGCTCTGTACACAATTTATCCTGCTTCTTCTATCAGCAGTCATCAATAAACACCATTAACCCAGTTCCACTGGTAGTCATACATTTATATGCCAGAGCCCTACTCTGGCAGACATACATTCCCATGCCTTCACCATGTTTGGCAGATGATGTAGTATGTTTTGAATCACGAGCCCTTCCTTTCCTTTCCCATACTCTTTTCATTTGGGGTGGAGAGGCTTACTAAAATTATTCCAGGTCAATTGCTAATTAACTATTTAAAGATTTAGACAAAGTATCAAAAGTAACACATTGTCATTACTTAATTACTTTCCCTTATTTTTGGGGGCCACTGCAGTAGCACATATGTGAATGATGACAGCATTTTCACAGCTGGAAGGCACTGTGATGTACTGTGATGTTCTCTTTTTTGCTTTAAAAAAAGAATATTGATGACTTTTTCACCTAGTGAAAGCAGGTTTTTTTTTAATTTATTTATTTTATTTTTATTTTTAGTGAAGGCCATAATTATGAATTGGCAACTGTAAGATGAGTTATGGTTTCATTAGAGGCCATAGAGTTTTTGTGAGACATGTGAAGTGTTGTAATGTGTTCACACGTGCATGGTTGTATATCTTTTTTTTTTTTAATATAACTTCCCATTATAAATTATACTGACATGGTATTTTATTATTAATTTTTATTTATTTATTTATTTATTTTTACTAAATACATAACACCATTCCATGTATTCAGTTAAACTTGGTTTCATCCATCCAATGAATTTTGTTCCAAAACATTTAAAGAATTTTCTTTTCTTGTATGTCAGTAGTGGTTTGCAGCTTCAGGTAAACCTTTTGCATGAACACTCTCTGAAAGGTCTGTTTAGTTTTTCAACCTAATGATGGCCTCCTTCATTTGCATCAACAGCTCTATTAACTCCACATTGAAAGTTCCCATGGACCAAATGCAAATTACACAATTGGTGTCAACTCCAGAACTTTTATCTTTTATCTACCCAATGTCTTTAATTTTTTATGAAATAATGAGTATACAGGTCAGACCTGACAATGAAACTGTTAAAGGGAAACTAGAACCCAAGCTTGCATACATCGTATACATTTTCTATCACAAGCTTCTCCTGAAGAAAAAAAAAAACAAGTTTTACATCTGCACACGAGGGGTGACATTGAACTGCAAAAGGTTGCATGTGATTCAGATATATCCAATGGTAAATTCAGCAGTAATTTGCATATGAATAACAGTATACCATTTGTTGATGTAAATGAGCTGGTGTTTGTCTGATGTATGTAAACGGAAGCTCGTATTATGTGTAGACGAGCCAAGTTTTATTTTATTAAGAATTTTACTCATTTATATCTGATTTGTTAGTATAATATTTGTATACTCTTATTTTTCCAATTATCCTGCCTCATATTAACTGATGGATTCACATCCTATTCTTGCGATTTCATGCACTCATGAGAGTGAAATGGCAGTCTTTTCAAAGTAGCTAATTCAAACTATCAAACACATTTTAGCAGACTGCAACTTCGAAAATGTAAGAACCACATGAAAAAAAATTTCATTCATTCATTCATTCATCTTCTTCCGCTTGTTCCTGGGTCGGGTCGCAGGGGCAGCAGCCTAAGCAGTGATGTCCAGACGTCCCTCTCCCCAGCCACTTCCTCCAGCTCTTCCGGGGGGACGCCTAGGCATTCCCAGACCAGCCAAGAGACATAGTCTCTCCAGTGTGTTCTGGATCGGCCCCAAGGTCTCTTCCTGGTTGGACATGCCTGAAACACCACACCAGGGAGGCATTCGGGGGGCATTCTAATCAGATGCCCGAGCCACCTCAACTGGCTCCTCTCAACGCGAAGGAGCAGTGGTTCTACTCCGATCTCCTCCCAGATGGCTGAGCATCTTACCCTATCTCTAAGGGAGAGACCTGCCACCCTGCGAAGGAAGCTCATTTCAGCCGCTTGTATTCGCGATCTTGTTCT
>JBCNYH010000010.1:3516561-3528375 GCA_039654325.1 Tandanus tandanus
TATATATATTCATTTTAAACAGTACACTAAATGCTCCTACCCTAAACTGTGCTGTAAACATGTTATTCCTCTTATTGATAATATTTGTAATCCAGGTACATTGTAATACATACAGGGTTTAGTTTGTTTGTTGTAATTGAACCACATTAGAGTTAAGTTAAAGCTGTAATGAGCTCAGATAGCCTTGGACCAGTTATTCTGGTTTACACCTGAGTGTGTGTTTACTGCTCTCATCTGCACAAATAACACACACTCAGGTGTGAACCAGAATAACTGGTCCAAGGCTATCTGAGCTCATTACAGCTTTAAATTAACTCTAATGTGGTTCAATTACAGTTGGAAACTGATTATCAGTAATTGGTCTATTGGAGTACATCCCATACAATGACCTAAATAAGAACATCTGTAGTAGTATAAAAATAAAGACACAAGAATTGTGTTATGGAAATAATGATCTATGAAAAACTAATTAAACCCAAGCCCCATGTAGAGAAAGCAGCTTAGTCAATAAATTTAACTTTTATGTGTAAAACTGCTCCATGTATTTTTGCTGTTAAATAAACTATTTTAACCAATAGGCATATAGTGTATAATTAATCCATGGATATTGAATTTTTAAGCTTTTGCCATCCACTCACCACTTTCTCTCTCGACCGCAGCACTCCCAGCTTTCCGAAGCGGACATGGAATGGTGAGCACTGGAAAGATCCATTGGGCTGCTTCACCACCACCACATCAATACAGCCAGAAAGAGTAGCCTGATTTAGGCCATAATAAAGCTCCCTGACTGTCCCTAGTATCTGACCCACATAGTTCATTCTGCCAACCTGAGAAACAGAGACAGCCAGAGAGTCTTTTAAACATGGGAACTGGTACTGAAGCTACTCGATGCAAATCTCTGCTATTTGTTAGTGAAATATTTTCCCTCCAAGTCATGATAGGTCCAACAAACGCACTCAAATCTTCTATTAAATAACTCTGATAAATTGCAAATTAAATAAAATACATTTATTATCTCCAGTAAACAAAACCTGCACAGTTGGATTTTTACCCTAAAATATAATAATAATATATATAAATAATAAATATATATACAGCCTCATTCATTCATTCAATTATATGTTGAACCACTTAATCCTACTCGCTAGGAGGCTGGAGCCTATCAGCTGACATTGGGCAAAGGCAGGGTACACCCTAAACAGCTTGCCAGACCATCGCAGGGCCAACACACAACCATTCACACTCACACCTAGGGGCATTTTGGAGCAGCTAATTAGCTTAATGTGCATGTCTTTGGACTGTGTGGGGAAACTGGAGTAAAACACTCACTCCACGCAAACACAGGGGGAATCAAGCACGGGAATCAAACACGGGACCTTCCTGCTGAGGCGGACGTGCTAACCACTAGGGGAGAGGCAGGTTAGTTGATACACTTTTTATGTTTGCTGGGCTGAAAATGAAATACTATTCTGGGAAGAGTTTGAAAATAGTTAAAAAGAACAATGTATCTGGTACATCTGTGAAACATTAAAGGCAATTTGGGTCAATAAATTACTATTACTAGGTGGGTAAGTTGATACACCAGGTAGGATAGTTGATACACCAAATGCACTTGTTGCTTAACTGTACTTGGAAGAAGGAAATACATATATAATAACAAAATGCTTTTATCTGTAGCTTAGTATTATTTATAACATATATATTTTTACTCATTTGTAAACAATAAACATGAATGAAATTGACAAATTGATGTTGTAACTTCATGGGCAGCTCTTTGCATTACATCCTCTGGGTCCTGGTAGCCCTGTTTGTTTTTCTTTTGTAAAATGTAGGTGTTTTCTGCAAAAGAGAAGTAGGTGTGCTGATTCAGTTTTACAAATCAAGTTTACAACAGAAACTAAAGTTATGTTTAGCATGAAAAATTCTGTTTCTTAAAAAAAAAACTTGAACAGACACTTAGTATTTACCTTTAACTATAATTTATATAGTGAAAATTATATTCTTGCGATGTGTGATATAGGGACTATTACCATGTTTTATTAAATTAAAATAGCATCGAACCCTATGCCATTGTGCCACTGCCGCCGGCCACATGTTTTCATTTGCAGTAAAACAATGTGTATTTGAGATATTTTGTATTTGCTTTCTGTGTTCAGTTTTTGTCACTTAATCTGGGAACTCTCTAATATAAATGTATAGATTTAGGTACTCCCTAAAAGTGGACCTATCAATAGATGTTCCTAGTGATGGGTGTCTGAGCCTGGAATTGCTTTTAAGCACCTTTCCTTTAACTAGTTTATTACTGCTTTTATTTGGATCACTGTTTTAGTTTAACTATCAGTTTAACAAGTTCATGTTCTGTCAAACTTCTGATTTCTGTGTTTAATCCACAAACATTTATTTACCCGCAATTTTATCTGCTTACCTGAGTTAGATTGTGTGCTTGTTACTCTACGCGAGCCTGAGCCGTGGTTTATGAGCCTCTATTTTTGGGGGATTTAATTTTGTTATTGATACTAAATCTGGGTTTGTTGTTTTTTTTTTAAATTGCTGCCCGTCATCATGCAAGTCAGTGATACATAACAGCCAATCAGAATTAATTCAGGGACACGGCAGCCTTATTGGATTTCCTGTGTTGGGCACACACGGGCACTGGACAGACAGAGGACAACCATCCAAGCCATACTCTGTGACTATGGTGCTTGGTGCAGGAGCTTTGTTAATGTGAACAGGTTTATAGAGTTGACAATTCCTAGATTAAACACAAATGATTGTAAAGAAGGCTAAATGTTATCTGTTGACCGGGTTTAGAACTTGCTTTATTCATTTAATCATTATTTGCTAACCACTTAATCATCTTACCCTGAACAGGACCTTCTTGCTGTGTGGTGGATGTGCTAACCATTACACCATCATGCCGCTCCCAGAACTTGTTTTATATGCTGGCAAGACATGCTCAAGGCGGAAGAGTAGGGTAGTGGTTAGCACTCTCGTTTCACAGCGTGGTTAGCGAGGGCATTTCTCTGTGGTTTGTATGTTCCTTCTGTGCTTGCATGGGTTTCCTCTGGGTGCTCTGTTTTCCTCCCTCATTCCAGGACTGCACATTATGTCAACTGGATACTCTAATTGACCCCTAGGGATGAATGTGGGTGTGAATGGATGTTTGTCCTAGAGATGTTGTCCCTGCAACCCACTTGGATAAAAATCCAACAGCAAAGCATGAAAGAGGTCCTGTGCACCCAGTGGTGTGGAATGGAATAGAGAGATAGATATAATACAGAAAACATGCTGGTTTTTTTGTTTGTTTGTTTGTTTGTTTGTTTGTTTGTTTTTTTATTTGAGCCCCTTAGATCAACAGTGGGCTAATACCATTTTTGTGAATTTTCAGGAGAGCGCTTCAAAGTTTTAAGGCTATTAAAAAAATCTGTATAATTCATATTTCAATGCTTTCAGTCTCACTGAATACTTCTAGATACTTTTTTCAACCTAAATTGCAGTGTTGCTGGCACTTTGGCATCTAGCCAAAAATTGCCACTTTGGACTTAGACTTAGAAGAATTGTAACAAACCCGGGCGGCAATGTTATTTTTCAGTGCAACAGTGGTGTAAGTCTGAGTGCCCAGGAAATGTAGCAATATTACAAAAAATAGTCAATAACATTAAGTTAAACACTTACAAGCAGATGCAGTGGTGTCCTACATAAAGTAACATTTACTTTTCGAGTCCTCTATTCACTGAAGAGCCCTTTTTTTTCCGATATGTTTTTCTTAGATGTGGAGGCTTCACACATGGACACCGCCATCTTGAATTTTGGACTTGGCCACCCTATTAAATCATTAAAATAGCCAAAAGCAATAGTGAAGTGTCCCCTATATGTCAGAATTAGACCTAAATTTAGACCAGTATTCATATGAAAGATTTAGCTTTTCGCTATTCATGTACTGTACTTAACTCAAAATTGACAAAAATGGACTTAGCCCAATGTTGCTCTAAGGGGATAATTTTATTGTGATCTCTTTCAGCTGGTGGACTGTAGATAAGGTTTAATAAAATGTAGAAAAATGTAAGAGGGTTGAAAGTATTTTTTTCTGTTGTCATTACTCAAATGTCAGTAAGTCTAATAAAGTGTTGCCTTGTTATTACAGTTCATATGAATGTTAAATTATGTTACATTTTTGTGTTGTGTTGAAATATTTCCTGTGTTAGCACCCATCATGTATTTCATAGCCATGTCACACTTCTTTAATCTCTAATCAGAACAGATAACTTCCCACAAGTTATATTTATGACTTGCTTTCACAGGCTTACACACTATGAGGGTTTTATGTATATAGATATTAGCATGTTAGAGGTTACAGCATAGCTAACATGGAAATCAATTTTCCCACAAAATCTATTGCATTCTAAAATGAAGAAAAAACCCTTCACTTCCTCAGAGAAAGTACTACCTTCTTAAGAACAATTAAAAACAATTGTTTTCTATTGGCTCAAAAAATCATGGTTTAAGAATTGACAAGACATGGTTACAAAGCCACTGGACCTGACAGGGCTCCTGCTTGGGTCCTGAAATACTATGCAGGATAGCAGATACCAGTGATCACCAAACCGTTTAACAACTCTTTGGAACGAGCCACTGTCACAACCCCTCAAGATAAAATCTAAAATCATCAATATATAGACTACACTCATCCCTATTTGGAAACATCCAACACTCAGGTCCTTTTATGCCTGTTATCCAGTGGGCCTGACCCGTAACGTTATAAAGCGATTTAAGTAACGTGTCTCATTTTCTGTGAACACATACCAGCTCCCTTACAGAGCAAAAAGGTTAACTGAGAATCACTGGTTCTTCACACTGGCCTGCCACACTTGGAACAGCGTGACAGCTGGATGCAGTGTACTGATTACACCTCCATTTTACTATCTTCTCAACAAGCTTGTCTCAGCAACATTGGCCTCAATACACACCTATTCACATTTATTCAGTACTGTTTTACCAGCAGACCACAAACACTGCACCCAAACACTCCTCCTCCCCATAGCTGAGCCCTTTCCCTATACTTCCACTTCACATACAACTGCAAACCTATCCATGATTCCACTATCATAATCGAATTTGCAGAAGACACCAACATCTTAGGACTGATCTCTAAGGACAATGCGGCAATAGACAGACAAAGAAAACCTGACCTTGGACTTTAGGAGACTGAAAAACAACAGTCACCATCCAATCAGTGCTAATGGCGAGAGGGTGGAGGCAGGTCAGAGCTTCAGATTTCTTGAAGTCCATATCACCAGTCCTGGACCATCAACACAACAGTGATGGCAAAGAAAGTTCTTCAGAGGCTTTTGTTCCTGAGAAGTCTGAAGAAGGCACAACTCACACAACAGCTGCTGGTCAGCTTCTACAGATGTGCCAAAGTGTCCACCATCATAGACTACAGGGTATTCTGGCAGCATCTGTGAAATCAGGAAGGCCATCCCGGGCATGATCAAAACAGCTCAGAGGATCGCTGGCTCACTGCTTCCAAAAGACTTACAGAGCTTGCTGCAACCATAAAGACTATTAAGGTCTGCAGAGATCCAACCCACCCTGGCTGCAGCACTTCCTTTGCCATCTGGCAAGCTCTACAGAGTCCTGTTTGCCCACAGCTTCTACCCCAGAACCATCACACAGTGCACACTTCCTCCCATAACCGCCATTGGGACTATAAACCATTGGACCCCACCATTGGAACTGTACTAGCCTCAGCCACACCACACACATTGTACACTTACTGCAAATGTACAGGACCTTAATCGCACCACACATGACACACACTAAACTATGTGCAATCCACTTTAATGAGGCTGACTGTATTACATTTCAACTAATTTGGCTGTTGCTACTATTATTTATTATTATAGCCCATTGACTGCAATAACAGCAGCATGGATAAGCACGTCTGCTTCACAGCCAGAAGGTCCTTGGTTCAATCTCTTGGCTCCTGTGTGCAGTTTTCATGCTCCCTCAGTGCTTGCATGGGTTTCCTCCAGGTACTCTGGTTTTCTCCTACAGTCCAAACTCATGCACATTGCATGCACCCTGCAAAGGTCTGGCGAGCTGTTCAAGGTATATCCTTCCTTTGCTCAGTGTCGGCTGAGATAAGCACCAGCCTCTCAATGACCCTAGTAAGATTAAGCGGCTTGATGAATGAGTAAGAGAGTAAGTGAATGAGTAAGTGAGTGAGTATCTCTCCACTGAAACAGCTCCTATTACTGGTCACCTTCTCCGCCCTTTATGTGCTTTCTTTGAATTTTTTAAATTTTTTTAAATTTTTTTTGGTAGTATTATTTGTGGTTAAAAAGTTATTAAGTTACCATAAATTACCATATTTTTAATCACATGTTTCACGGAAGCCTTTTAGGCATAAAGCATGCAAATTTAACTCATTTGGAGAGCCGTGTATTTCTTAAGAAGGACAATTCCCGAAATATAGTTGTGGTTCAAAAGGAACCATTGGGATTTGCTTAACAGGAAATGATAGTAAATTGTAAGAATCTCTGATCAAACTCACTTTTTTTTTAAAGATTTAAAAAATATTTTCATTATTTTTTTAAATAAGTTTTCAGAAGGAAGTGGCCACTGAACATAAGTTTTCAATAGTATCTATAATTATACAGTTATGTTTAATTCTTTCTCATAATCTTTCAACTGTGTAATAAAGAAAAATAAAAATAAAAATAAAAATTATAGTTATCATTTAGCAAAGAAAGCTTCCAGAATTTACCTTGTTTTGTTAGTGACAGCTTCTAGCACAGAAAAAAGGTGAGGAGACATCATAGACTGGCCATCCAGTTTCCTCTCCTAGTGCTACCAGTGGGAAGGGGGTTTCTCTACCCAAGTCTTCCTATAACCCAACTGTGTTCCTGAGTCACTTTTTATTTTGCTCTGGTTAGGATCAGTGTGAACAAATAATTTGTTGAACTTGTTAAAATAATGTTGTTAAATTTAGGTCTGGGCAATATGGACAAAAATTCATATCATGACATGGTTCATATCATATCCTAATAACGATATATACTACGATATAGCACATTTTTGTAAAATCATAGAATAAATGTATTAATGAATGTATACTGAAAATTAAACATAAGTTTTTAAAATAAATATTAAAATCAGAAAGGTAAGTAGGTAGGCAATTTTATTCAATTCTAAATCATGTCTATGGCTACTTTATGGTAAAAGAGATGTATTCTAAAATCTTAACAAATCAAACAAATATAAGAAGTATATAAAATTTATAGATAAAAATGTAAACAAGATTATTCAAATATATATTAGATTCTAAATTCTGAAACTTTTTGTGGGCAGTTATATAGCATTTTAAAATAATAAAAATTAGAAAAGAGTTAAATTATTAGTATTAACCTGGCATGCACACAAATTTTGATAAGGTTGTTGATAACAGTGTCAAAACTATTAACATTAGCCATTTGGAATACAACAACAACAACAAAAAAACTAGTTATCAAACGCGTATATTAATAATATGAAACACGCACCCTCATCTTAATGATATTAATTTCTTATAAATTGTATTTACCTGTAATTCGGCTAACGGGGGGGGGGGCGGGGAGGCAACTTTGAATCCCCCAACATCCCACTACTGTGTGTGCATGCTTGTGTGCGTGTTCACTGCCACCTATTTCAGCCAACTATGGAAACGGCTGAAATGACAGCACCCGGAGGAAACCCACGCAGGCACGGAGAGAACATGCAAACTCCACACAGAAATGCCCTCGCCGAGCCCCTTCTTGCTGTGAGGCAAATGTGCTAACCATTTCACCATCAAGCCACCCATTAGATCCCATATTGATTACTGTAATTCCCTCTTCATTGGCCTCCATGAAAAAATAACAAAAGCAACAGTATATTCAGAACTCTGCAGCTAGAATTCTCAGCTATACAAAATATTCTGCTTCAATCCTCTCTTTACTGGTTGAGTCCTATATCAAGTTCAAAATCTTGCTGCTTACCTTCAAAGCCCTCCATAACCTTGCTCCTCTCTACCTCAGTGAACTTTTAATTCTTCTGTAATTCTCTTCCTCAGTTTCTCTCTGTCTGCTTTCTTTCTCTTTTTTAAAGCTGAAAATAACTTTCCTCTTCAGTGAACATTTCTTTTCCTCCTTTACTGCTTAGTCTGCTTATAAAATGTTTTCCCCTCTTCTATGCAACCTTGGGATTGTGAGAGGTGCGATATATGTATATGTAACTTCTTATATGGGTAAGGCTCATGAAAACCACCCCACCCTGTTTCAAAATTTGAAAAATTATGTTTTGACATCTGAAATTCAATACATATTATGTAGAAAGTAGGAGTGTTGAGGATCCATGCCCAAAAAACTTATAATCCAATAACCAATAGCTTTTCTGTTGTGGGTCTTGAATAATAGCATGTCAGAAGTGATTTTTGGCCCTGTCATTTACATTACTGACTGACTTAACCTTGTTTAAAGCAGCCTAATCAGAAATAAATGAATATTTTAACACGTTTAAACCTGTTTTTCACTAAGATAGCATTCCTAATGTTAAACTGGTATAAATACAACCTGCCTGAAAACAATTTTGATCATGTGCCAAACCTCAGAGGTAACATAAATGACATGCTTAAACCATATGCTGCTAACCTTGTGAGATAATTGTTCTCCAGCATGAATCATTCCCAGTCCATTATTTTGAATTGCTTTATTTAACATGACACTATTTTATTTTAGATTGAGTCTAAGAACATTGTATTATGTCAATTTATAAATTTGATATGGATTATAGTGTAAATGACACAATATCATGGACATCAATTTTATCAGCATCACCGACACAACATAGGCTGCAGCAAGATTAGGAAATTTGGTATGTACTTATGGGTAAAGATGTGTGATAGTATACATGGAAACTTTTAAAAATTACGTAATGATTGGTCTAAATGCTCAAAAAACTGTCTAAAATGGGTAATTTCGATGGGCTGTTATGGGAAGAAATATATAAAAGTGTGGACACATATTTATACCCTAGAGTAGTTTTCATGAGCCTTACCCAAATAATACTAATACTAATAATTCCTTCCCACCCTGCAACCCTTAAGCGCAATATCTGTTTGTGCAATATCTCCCTTTTCACTCCTTTCACACATGTAACAAAGTTCCATATAACTCCTTACAGGGCTACTGATGCCAAACTAAATCATACGGATATTTCATGACTGTATTAAAGGTCTTGGTCTGCTTGTAATACTATTTTATACTATATATAAGTAAATGCTATCTTATTACTTTTTAGTTTTAACCTACTTTAAAGCCTTTATTTACTTTTATAGTTTGGATGGCCTGGGTTCAAGTCCCAGCGAGGGCATTTCTGTGTGGCGTCTGCATGTTCGCCCTGGTTTGTGTGGGTTCTACTCTGGTTTCCACCCACAATCTGAAGACATGCACATTGGGCTAATTGGCTGTTCCATATTTCCCCTAGGTTTGAGTGTGAATGGTTGTGCGTGTGTGTTGGCCTTGCAATGGCCTGATGAGCTGTTCAGGGTGTGCCCCACCTTTGCCCAGAGTCGGCTGAGATAGGCTCCTGCCTCCTCGTGACTATGATGAAGCGGTAAATGAATTAATAAGTGAGAGAGTTTGAATGTTTTTTTTTTTATATAATATATGTTCATCATTTTTAGAATTACATTTTATAATTTAAATGAACTACAGGCATGCTCTAAATTATATAATAATATAATATAATTATGTTGTTACTCCTTCCATATCATGTAAAACTTATGTCCTGTGACATCAAGTAAAGATCCACCACGGGGACATGTGCTTAGGTGTGGCCTGAAGATAGCAAAATGGACATGCAAACAATAAAACTGGGAATGAAATGACAGATGGTTCTCACTTTGTCTGGTTGCTAGGAGAAGGTTGTTGGGACTGAGACTGTAGTGAAGCCCATGGCCATGATGCAAGATCACATGTGTTTTGTACTTATTTTGCGTTATTTTATTAAATTACTAAATTGGGAACTGATCTTTCACGTCTTTCATGCTACACATCCTTTCCTCTTTAGTGAACTGGCATTTCATTGGATGAATTTTGGTGATATTTGCATATCAACCTGAAAACTAAAGCTGTTTACAAGACCCTTTTAAAACCATTTATTTTAAAACACATAATCATGCAAAATGCAGAAAAAAGACTGACAGGCAAGCAGGGACGTCTCATGGTTTTGACTTCTCTGATGTTGGTGGTTCACAACACACTGGGTTTTCAATACATACTTCTGCTAATGAAAAGCATGTGTGGCTTTCTTATGTTGGAGATGCTAAATTGCAAAAATTCTCAAGGACAGTTCATGTTCACACAGACACAGAAAAGACACTGTGCAGAAACCACATCCTGTTTCTGTTTGCATTATGGTGTGAATTTGTAATAAACGCCTTGTTTCAGTGGCAAACAACGCTGGATTCCATGTAGTATACATTGTGATATTTAAATCCTCAGGGGGTGTTTCAGACCTGACATGCATCTACCAGAAATTAAGAGCAATTACAGTAGAATAGCTGAAATTGACAGAAGTGTCAGTCCTGTAGTTAGAGATACAAATCCCTAAACAGCTGAACAGGTGACCTTGGGTCTATAAGCCCATCAGCATCAAGTGAGTGAGTGGACACTTTCCCTTGATCTTCTTGTTCTTCTCGAGCGCATTAAGCCTTTTATCCCGATTAACCACTAAACTTTCTCTATCTCTCTCTCTCTCTCTCTCTCTCTCGCTGATCATATGTTGCTGCTTCACAGGAGAGAATTTGACATTATCTACATTATAAAGGGTGCAATAAGTCTTTGAATGATTGATGATGCAAAAAAATACAAAATAAATAAAATACATCCATCTGATTTGATGACATCTGATGTCAGAGTCACAGGAAGTTAAATACTTTTATCACTGGTCCCAAAATATGATGAATATAGCAACATACACTGCACTTAGTGAGATGTTTATCATTATGTATGACCATTCAGATTGTAAAAATACCAAAGTAATAATAATTAAATTCATACTAAACAGTGTATTATTTTTGAAGCTATTATATTATTTCCATGTTTACCCAGTAGCCTGTCTATTCACAATGTCTTGAGTCGCATCTCACCTAAACAAGCATGCAGTTTGTTTCACACAGCTGCTCGCCTTCTTCCTGTAGCACCAGCCTCAGTAATCTTTCCTTTACATGCTCCTTTCTAAAGATAAAAGTTGCTTTCTATTAAGTGAAATAATAAAAACAGAGAAACCTGTCTCTGAAGCCTCTGTTTATCTTCTATATGCTGTGTCAGAGCACTTACATTATTCTCCGACTCTGCAGGCTGACTGTAAACCACGTGACTCAGCCTGTCCCAAACCGGACACTGGTGTGATAAATAGCGCACAGGCTGGAGATGCATTACTCTATTTACTACTGTAGTGTGTGAGGCTTTGGACTGCGCCTGATCTGTTCACGAGACAGTCAGGTAAACAAAGTAATTATAAATGTTTTCACAAATAATCTTTGCGTGAGGGCTGCTCATACTCTTCTTTTAGTTTTTTTTTTGTAGGGCTATTAAAAATGCACATTTATTCAGGCATACAAAGACTCTCTCTAAATATGTATACATACAGTACTTAAACAATTTACTGCAATAGAAATATAATATTGAAATGGGCTAGGTTACATCATGTGAATAAATTATTCATTCATTCATTCATTCATCTTCTTCCGCTTCTTCCGGGGTCGGGTCGCGGGGGCAGCAGCCTAAGCAG
>JBCNYH010000010.1:3556818-3588225 GCA_039654325.1 Tandanus tandanus
TATATATATACTGTATGTATGTATGTATATCCGCTTACCTCTCCCTGAGAGATCATATTGTCATTGAAAACATATTCAACTTTGCCGTTAGCAGAAATCTTCTCAGCCTGCAACCAGAAGCGAACCCTCCCCTTCTCTAACAACTGCACAGCTAACTCTGATTTTAGAGGAATAACTAAAGGGAAAAAGAGAAAAAGCACAATGAGAAGTGGGGAAACTAATTAATCAGGCTGGATATAGGCTTATATATAATTTAGATATTTATGCATATTGTATAATGTCACTGTGAAAGACCAGACATACACTGTACATAAAACTACTTAAAATCTAATGTGTATGCGCCATGAAGAAAATTTTAAGCAGGTCCCTGGATAACATGGTCTTCTGGTTAATAGCGAGGTATATATGCAGTTGTGTTGTAAGAAGAGTCTAGAGAATGATGTCCAGTACTCACTGGGGAATTTGTGGTCATGACTGATCTTCAGTAGCTCCTTCAGGCCTGTCATAACATATGAACACAATTTCAGTTCCAGCTCAGTATTTTTCTCTTAATTATAAACTTTTATGAAATTTAATTGAGACATAACATGCTGAAATCATAATTTATCCGGCATGGCAAGAAATACATTTTGGACAAATATATACTTGCAGTACAAGTGATATGGCTCAAATTGTTGTTGTTCATAGTTTTCTGTGATTGCATATGAGGGCCATTGTGCGTAAAAGAAATAAATACAGATCTGAGGGAGGGGATAATATTTCATGGAGAAAAAGACTGAATTTCTGAGATAAAAGTCATACATTTGTGAGAATAATTACTCTGGGACAACAATTACAAATGTCCCACATTCTTGACTAGGAAATGTAGTTGAAACTCTCATGCTTATTATTATTACTATTATTATTATTAGTAGTAGTAGTAGTAGTAGTATATTGTTCTTTTATATTTGATCTAAAATAATTAGATTCATTTAAATGTAAAAAATAAAATAAAATAAAATAAAAAAATCAGAATTTCTGAGGATTTTTCTTGCAGAATTATGACTTTGTAGTATTTGGAAATATCCCATTTTCCCCCTCATATGCTTACAATGAACTGCTTACAATGGCCCTAACATGTCATCATTATTTTTTGCTGTTTCAGTAGTATATATATATTTTTTATATTTTACAGGCAACAGGATAAAGCAGTGGCAAAAACTGCATAGAAACAAAATCTATTCTCCAACTAGTTTCCTCTGTTTGTGAAAATGCTTAAAATTATACTCTTTATATGAACATGTTCAGCTTTATGTTGCAACTGGATAATATAAAAATGGACAGCAAGTCCGTCTTCTTACAAATATACATACGATCGGCTCACTTAAAACACAGAATTGTCTGTTTAAATATTGTGCAACAGGTTACCATACCTTCCTCAGTGAGCGTGTAGCTGGCAGAGACTCCATCTGTGTGTGTAACAGCACAGGAGTAGATACCAATATCATCCTCAGAAAGACAATTAAAGGTGGCTTTGGACCTGAAGAAGTCAGAATAAGCTTTATTTAGATTTTTTCCAGAATCAGAATATAAAGCCACTGGGTGTTTAACAGCATTTTTTTAAATGTAGATTTTTTTTAAAACAACAATAACAACAAGAATTAAGGTAATGATAAGTTGAACAGGATAATTGTGTTTTTTTTCCTTTTTGAGTTAAGGAGTTTTTAAGCAATTTTACTTCCCATTTACTGAACTTATAATCCATTTCTATAACAGCAATTATGATTATTCCGAGTTTTGACCAAATTACTTGAAGTATTTTAAAGCTACTTTGTTCAGTCCCAATATCTAATACAATCACATTAACACATTAATTGTACCATATCACCCACCCACCCACACCCATACACACACACACACACACACACACACACACACACACACACACACACACACACACACACATACACACACACTTACTTTTTCCCTTTGGTTTCCATGGTCATACGGTTTGAGTCTTTCATCTCCTCATAGTTCTTGGACCAGATGAATTTGGAATCAGCAGTGAGATTATGACATTCGAAGTTCAGTGAAATCACACCTTCATCATCAACATCCACAACCAACTCCATGGTGCCTAAGAATGAGAAAGGACCCTGCTTTGTTTTGAGCTTGATTTTGCTTTTTTGTTTATTATCATTAAAAAATTTTTTATCTTGTTTGGTTTGTACTGTAGTCTGCCTCCTATATGTTGGATTTTTTTAAATTTACCAGCATTTCTTTTGTAGTAGTTCTTGACTTTCTTGTAACATTATAAGAATAATCATCCAAAAAAGATGCATCTACTTATACCTGGTTTAGTCTCAGCCAACACTGGCTCTGTTTCTTCAGATGCTTTGCCTACACCAGCTTTGTTTTGAGCTCGTACACGGAAAACATATGACACTGCTTCTTCCACATCTTTAATCTGGAACAAAAAGTTAAACAATCAGTCCATGTCTTCATTAACACTGTTTACTCCAGATGTTCCCAAGCTAGGGACTTGATTTAGAAATAGTATCATGGCAGAAACTTTCCATATCCTCTTGTTTTATTCTTTTATTTTACAAACTATTATTATAAATGTTGAAGGTGAATTATATGCTAATATTTCTAAATCTTACTGGGTCATTCCATGCCAACTCACTCAGTTTTCAGAACTTTACCCAGTTCATGTCATGGATTTTCTTCAACAAATTAATATCAGTAATCCTATCTAGGAAATGCAACCATGCCATGAACCTTAGAGCTGTACTCCAAATAGTTTTCTAGGTATAAAATTTAGAAATTTACCCAATAAAGCCCAAATTTACCACGTTTCATCTAAATGTATCAATGTAGTTCACACCACCCTGCTCTGAAATATTTTCCTAAAACAAAAAACATCCCAATGGACTGATAAGTAAGTACATGAATACCCTTTCATTTTTTTCCCCTTGTCCTTACACATATCTATAGTAAGTTCTGGACGTAATCAAATATTAAAATAGTCCTAAATAATATTTTTGGCACTTGAAAAAGCATACAGCTCCAGAAAATTAAAAATTTCAACCATGTTTAGGATTATTTTGTCAAAAGCATTCCAGAAATCGTTGGTTTACACACATAATGTATTTGGAAATAATAACAGTTCCGGGAACACTGAGATCTCAAACACCTAGGCCACACAGACAGACCTTAATGTATGTCTTGCTGGTAGCTTTCTCGTTGACTCCTCTCCATTTCTCTAAACCTGCATCAGCCTCCTTGATGTCAATGTAATAGCCATTGACCTTATCGCGGCCTTGGTACACTGGTGGCTTCCACAGCAACACCATGGAATCCTTACGTACTTCGAGAACTTGGAGGTCATGTGGGGGACCTGTATATATGTATGTTTAACTGAATAAATATATTCCAGTACAAGATAATAAATGGTCCATAAAAAAACATATGTCATCAAATTGTCCCTCATACAGACACACACCTGGCACAGCAATGGTCCACTCTTCACATTTAAAGGTCTGACTGGGCAGAGATGGGATGCCAACACCAGCCATGTTTGCAGCACGAACCTGGAACTGGTAGAACATGTTCTCCTTCAGATCAGAGACCTGTGGAGAAAAGAAAAAAAAATGAGAGAACTCCTAAATGTTGTAAATGGAAGGATTCAAGTTACTTGAAAAAAATCTTTGCTATGGTATTAAATTCAGGAGAACATCAGTAGACTCACCCTGTAGGCTCTTTCACTGACTGCCTTAATGTTAGCCTCAT
Source organism: Tandanus tandanus (assembly GCA_039654325.1). Lineage (NCBI taxonomy): Eukaryota > Metazoa > Chordata > Actinopteri > Siluriformes > Plotosidae > Tandanus > Tandanus tandanus. Next base: position 3,560,590 of record JBCNYH010000010.1, read on the forward strand.
GCCATTTTCCAGGAACTCCACTGATGATCTCACGGTAATCCACAAAGTACCCAGTGATGTCAGCACCACCAATGAATGTTGGCTGCTTCCAAGCTAGCACCATAGCATCCCTTACACTCTCCAACACAGAAATGCCATAGGGTGGAGCAGGGGAGGCTGGGTTAATATAAGAACTACAGTTAGGATTTGAGATGATAGTTAAGAATCACTTAAGAAAAAACTTAGTCTGGGCAAATGAAAACAAGGTTCTTTTGAGGAAATACTTTGGTACATTGAAGTCAGGTTACATTCAGAGTCAATTATCATATGGTACTTCTTTTATATTGAGAATAAGGATTTTTCCCCAAAACTTTTTTTTACAATTTTATTACTTTTACTTAAAAATTGTTCTGCTCTTTATTCAAGTACCTGTAGCCCAATTTGGCTAGGTAACCAGCATAATGGAACCTATTTTAAAGGGGTTTATCAAAAAAAAAAAAAATATATATATATATCAGGACCCTTTTTAAGTAGAAAGGGTGACCAGTGCACTGCTAGCTGGAGGTGGCAAGAAAACATTTTCAGTGTGCAAGTAAGGTGTTATAATTAAAGTTTAGTGAAATAAGAAAAAATATATATTTACGCATATAATAATACAAAAAAGAAGTGACACAGTCAACCATACCTTTGCAAGATATATAATTATCCACTCCTTTACAATATGCCTAACTTGTCTAAATGCTGTGAGGAAGAAAAAAGCACCAACCCATATAGTAAAATGTTTGATCTCAATGAGTAAACATGATGAGCTGTGAACATTTTCAGTGCATCTTATTTAGCCCAATAAATCTCGCCAATTATTATGACATTTTATTTATGACATTTACGGCATTTGGCAGACACTCTTATCCAGAGCAACTTACAATGATCATTTTTATACAACTGAGCAATTGACGGTTAAGGGCCTTGCTCAAGGGCCCAACAGTGGTGATAGTGGGGATTGAACTGCTGACCTTCGGATCAGTAACCCATCGCCTAAACCACTAAGCCACAACTGTTAATTATAAAGAAAGTGATATGACAACTCCTGTAAATTATTCACTAAATGAAAAATGTTTCTTGATACATTTTCGACAGAAATACATTGGAACATAATGACAATAGGTTTTGTAGCTCAGCGTATTTCTGGTGTTTCAGCCACATAAAAGTGATGGTGTGACATATATTGCCAAGTAATATTACTTGGAAAATTTGACAAACATGAGCAATGGAATTCTAATGACATTGTCATATGTCAACAAAAATCTGTCACTTGACTCAAAACTCTATATTAAAATCTGTCTTTGTGAAAAATCTTAGACTAGCTGCTAGTGTAACCATTTTATGGGTGGTGTTTGGAGAATCTCAGAATGATGACATCATCAGTACCCACGTTAATATAGAGGAGTATGGTTTTAATTATAATTCAGTATTGCAGGTGTTTGTGCTTAAGTATATTAATCCTGGTACATATGAGTGAATGAGAACCAGTCTTCTATCTGGTCAAAAATGAGTTAGGTATATCAGGGGTATCGTGTCTTTCAGAGTACTTTTAAGTACTCTACCATTGTGTAACGGCAATTATTGCCAAACTGACCCACAACCTTTCGGTGACATTATTAGATTCCACATGGGATTAATTTTGAACAGTTTACTAGGAGTTATAGATTACGGGTTTGAACATTATTTTAATAAAGACAAGAGTTTGATAGATTTATATATACGTTTTGCTCTTTGTTGTGCTACCGATGCACAGTAACTTGATCTAGATAAAGATTTCATTCTTTTCACTAGGTTGTTGTCATGTTTTCATTACAGTTTATTTACTTTTCATAATCATTCTTAAGAGAGGATAATAATATTTTAAGATCCTCTCTTAAGAATGATTATGAAAAGTAAACCCAGGGTAAACACAGAGTGGAGAAAAATATTCCATCATTATATTTGACATAGTAGACTCTGGAACCGAATCTACTATGTCAAATATAGTGATGGAATATTTTTCTCCACTCGGTGTTTACCCTGGGTTTACACTGGGGCAGGATGTCTGCGATCTCCACAATTCAAAAAAGCGTGGAGCTCCACGATTTATGAGCATGCTTGGAGCACGCTTGGGGTATTAAAAGGAGGCAGCGTGCACCCAAGAGATGAAACTTGAAGGAAATCAAGTTCCCCTACGAAGACGCATCAAGGTCTGTTACTCTCTGTTAAGGTCTGTTAAGCGTCAAATCGTAATTGTTATAATCGCAGCAAAATTTTTCACAGACCAAATTTTGCCACGATCAGTGCGATCATCACAAATCCACCAAGTTCCCTCAAGGTCATCATGATTCAATCCCATGAACCCCCACGCTCTTAACAATTCTCTCAATCAGTTTCTAACTTAATAAGTGATATTTTGGATAACAATAAATCCATGCCAGGTTAAACTCCGAATTTACAGAAATGACAAACTTTAAATCTCATTTTCTTAAAACTTAAAAAAATGTGAGGTAGTAGATTCTGGTTCGCGTCCACTCATATATAGTTTTCCTTTGCACTGATTTTAATCTAAGCTTTATATCACCAACAAGTCCGTCAATAAATGGCATTAATGTATCAAAATACTATACTTGTACACGTTAACTTGGGCCTTGATAACAACATCTTTCTCGGATTCAGAAAGTATAAATATAAAAAGTCACAAAAAGTATAAATAACTGCCCAGGCATTTGTTACAACAGAAGCCATCGGCCTAAGATTTTGCACACAGAAGGAAATTAGTCTAAAGTTTTGAATCAGATTAACTCTTTTAAAGGGACAAATGCACCTTTTTCTGTTGGAAGACACATTTAAAACTGTTTATGATAATTGTCATTTAGTGCTTATGTTGGTATCATATTTTTAAAGAAGGTGTCCAAAATATAAACAGCAAAACTACTATTCAAAGAATTCAGGCATGCCAGAATTATTGAAAAAAAAATATATTAAACAGTTTTAAACAATTGCAAATAGATGGAGAACTAAAATGAGCAGAAGAAAGATGAAAGACATTTCAGTTTAGAGGAAAGTTGAAGACGTGCACCCATCCATAGATGCAGTACTGAGTGGAAGAAGCTTACTCTTGCACCTTGTCCTCACCTGAACCTCTGCACCCATTTCCATTTTCTTGTTTTCTCTCTTGCTCCGAAGAAGAGTCTACTGAGGACTTACGTTTTTCCACGTCAGTTGTCAGTTTGGTTATGGGTTCCATTACTCTATCAGCAGAGGGATTGGGAACTTGCTTAGCCATGGGCCCTGAAGCGTTTGTGCTAGCATTTGAATTGGTACCAGGCTCAGCATTTGATTTGGCTTCTAAATTGTTTCCAAGAGCAGTGCCTAAAGTAGTGTCTAAATTGTTGCTAGGTTCAAGTTCTGATTTCTTGATTGAATTGGTGTCAGGTTTAGAGCCCATTTTCTTGTTTAAATTACTACAAGGTTCATTGGCCATTTTGATGGTCGAATTAGTGCCAGGTTCACTGGACATTTTGGGGTCTGAATTGGTACCAGACTGAGGATCAAACTCACAGCTGTGTTCAGGAGCCCAGGTTACACTTCCTCTATTCCCCCCTTTGCTTTTACTTGTTGTATTTGGAGGAACTTGAGGGCCTGCTCTATTAGCCCTCTCGCTAACACTAGCTAGGGTAGTTAGCGGCGTGGTAGCAGGGGTGCAAGGGGGCACATGCCTGCCCTCCTTGCCTGACCTGTGCTGGGTTAGTCCAACTGTGTTACCCCCTGACTCCAGAAACACACCATGAGGAATACCGCCCCCTAAAGTAGTTAGCCAGGAACAGCAAGAGAAAAAACAAAACAAAAAGTGAACTCAGTAGAAGTCATACAAACGAACACAAGCTGCTTCATACAAACAGTTGTTCTACACACATTCATATGTAGAGTTTTTTGCTTTTTCTTTAGTTTTGCTTTTAAGATTCTTTAAATTTTCAGCATGCATGCACAGCATATTCTTATCAATATTACTATTTAGCATAGCTCATTTACACCACAGATCAATTATTTTCACAAATAAAAGAGTTAATCTAAAGAAAGATAGAACAGTATAAAGTCTTCATTTGTCGGGAAAATAAATGAAGACAAGATGGCTAAGGAGAGACATCTGAAAGTGAACATGCCAGAAGAGAATAGCAGAAAGCAGCTGGTATTAAAAAGAGTAGAAAATTAAAGTAGTGGAGGATGAGTGAAGAGCTTGAATTATAGTTGAGTGTGCAAAGGTATTGGAAGAGGAAAATGAGTTCATGCAGGTAAGTATGATGCTTTGTGCCAACCCTTGATGGAAAAAAGCACATAGTTTGTTTTGGTTTTTTTGGCTAAAAAAACAAAATGATTTATTCTAAGAAATTTCAATGGACTACATGAAGTTTACTGGGCTACACTGGCTCTGTCTAAAACATGCACAGTTTTGATTGGCGGAAAGTCTTAGACAGATGTTCGGTAACTTACCCACATAAGAGTGCATCTGCGAACATGTATAGGTTATCCACTTTTTAAGCACTACAGCACAGCTTACAATGTTATGAATATGTCCACTATTTGTATTTAGACTTAAACCAATTGATTACTAGTGAACAAAAGATTTACTGAAGCAGAAATCATAATCATATTGCTATGTGGGTTCCTCAAAGGTACACTGATCATGCAGCACAGCACAAAGCCAAACACAGTTGCTAACTTGCTGAGTAGTTTAGCTCAGAGGAGCATTGTGGGGAACAGAAGAGAGGAGGAAGAGATATGTTATACTGGAGGAAAAGGATGTAGATGCCAAGAAGTGGAAGGTTGAACAGAGGGTGTGTGTGAGCGCGGGTGAACTGGTTTTGTAGTTACCACTATGACGGATCACACAGGACCCAATCTAGAGGAAATCTACAAGTCCTAACCCCAGCTTCTGGGAGAATCATGGGCGGAGCTGCAGGGGATGTGGGTGTGGCTTCACATTGCAGTTGAAAAGGTGAGAAGTTAAAGAGTGAAACAATGGTGTGGAGAATCAAAGGAATCGATTTGCTGCGTGTACACAGCTGAAAATATGTTTATGAAAAGATAATCACAGGATGTATGATGTCATATTGCTCTCCAATAAACAGTAAGATTACCTCTTTAATTACAATTATACAACATAGCCCATCCCATAAGGAGTAGAAAAAATAATTAATTTGTTGAATCTAAACCGTAAGCAGTGTTCACTCACCAATAGCAGCTTTAACTTCGATGGCTTCAGACTCCTGTGAGAACTCACTGATTCCAGCTGCGTTGACTGCTCTCACACGGAACACATACTTTTCGCCTGTTGTCAAGCCATGACAAACAAATCTATGGACAAAACCAAAGGCATTGTAAAACAAAATTCTGTATGTACTATACACTACCGCAACATGCATTCCTTCACTCTCAAAACAGCTGCAAGTCATCATGGCATGGATTCCATAAGATGTTGGAAACGTTCCTTTAAGGTTCTAGTTCATGCGGCACAGTGGCGTAGTGGTTAGCGTGTCCGCCTCAAAGCAAGAATGTTCTGGGTTCGAGTCCTGGGCTAAGCAGGGGCGTTTCTGTGTGTAGTCTGCATGTTCTCCCCGTGCTTGCGTGGGTTTGGTGTGCGAGCATAAATGTTTTTTGTCTGGCAAACTGCTCATGGTGTAACCTGTCTTCGCCCAGTGTTGGCTGGGATAGGCTCCAGCCTCACCGCAACCCTAATAGGATTAAATGAGCAGCCTCAGCTTCCTGACGTGATCTTCTGCTGTTGTAGCTCCTCCGAGTCGTGTATACTGCTCACACTAGAGTGTTTATTTGAGATACTGTAGTCTTTGGGTCAGTTCAAACCAGTCTGACCAGGTCCTATTGACCTTTCTCAGTAACAAGGTATTTGCAGCTGCAGAACTGCCACTCACTCACTCACTCACTCACTCACTCACTCACTCATTCACTCATTTTCCAAATCGCTTGTCTAATAGGGTTGTGGGGAGGCTGGAGCCTATCTTTGCCATCTCTGGGTGAAGGTGGGGTACACCCTCAACAGCTTGCCAGACCATCCCATGGCCAACACACACAGCCATTCACACTCACACCTAGGGGCAATTTGGAACAGCCAATTAGCCTAATGTGCATGTCTTTGGACTGTGCGAGGAAACCCGAGTACCCTGAAGAAACCCACACAAGCACAGGAAGAACATGCAAACTCCACACAGAAACGCCCTGACCGAGCCTGGGACTTGAACCCAGGACCTTCTTGCTGTGAGGTGGACGTACTAACCACAACATCACCATGCCATCCAGAACTGCCAATCATGGAATGATTTTTCTATATTTCTTTATTTAGTGCTGGCACCAACAATTATGATATTTTTACTCACTGGCCATTTTTCTCTTTTATTCCCTACATGTTTTACTCCGCTCTGATGGCTGAAGAGAACATTACCCGAAACTGATGGCCAGTACCTGAATTATTTTATATATTGCACTGCTGGCACATGATTGGCTGATTAAATAACTGCATGAAGGTGTAGGTGTAGACTTGTTCTATGCTGAGTGATTGTATGTGGCTAGAATAGTGTTCTTGAATGGCAGTGTGTGCGTGAATGCATGTCTGTCTGTCTGTCTGTCTGTCTGTCTGTCTGTCTGTCTTTCTAAATCTGGAAAATTTACCTGGTGCCTTTGACTGGCTTATTGTTGCAGGGCTCCCAAGAATTGCTTCCAACAACACTGGTGTCAATATAATAGCCCACCAGCTCTTTTGCTTCCCGTGATGCCTCCCATGACACAACGACAGATGTGTCTGTGTTTCGAGTGGGCACTATCCGGCCTGGGGCAGATGGTACATCTACAGAGTGGAGGATGTGGAATTTGTAAACTAAGATTAGAATAAAGTTTATATTGTAACATAATTAATGTATTATAATAATAATAATAATTATTATTATTATTATTAGTAGTAGTAGTAGTAGTAGTAGTAGTATTACTGTTATTATTATTAATAATAATATTAAGAAGAAGAATAAACAAACAAACAAATAATATACTCAGTTTCGAGGTTATACATTTAATTTACAATGCAGTTAAAACTTTAAGATTAATAACAGTTTAGGAATGATGAATTGAGTATCTGCATGCAGTGTATTATTATTATTATTATTATTATTACTACTACTACTACTACTACTACTACTATTATTTTGCTGAATTAAAAAAAAGTAATCTTCATTCACTGCATTATATCCATCCATCTATCCATCCATTCATCTGGCCTTGTGTACGGATCCATTTATCTGCATGTATTCTTACTGTAAATTTAAGAGCAATGTTATAGTAGAAGTTAATGTGAGAAGTGACAGCTTTTTTCACCCAGTTTATCCCCCACTTGAGTTGGCTCTGTGGCGTCTGAAGGTTCACCGACGCCAGCTGAGTTGCAGCAGCGGACACGGAAGCAGTAAGATTTCCCCTCAGACAAGTCGAACAAAGCAAAGCGTGGAGATTTCACTGGAAGCTCTGTGTTCACACGCTGCCAGCTGTCTGTGCCAGACACACACTATAAAATACAAAATATTTACAGTTCAGGTTACTTCAAGTAACTGACTATGCTGACAGGATATCCAGAGTAAGCATGAATTATGTACATGTATATTATAGTTCCATGTACAATAGTGCATTTGGTTATACACTGTATAACTATACTGTATAGTTTAGTACATATACATTTTTGCCCCCCTATTTCATATTTACTTTATCACATACTGTAGTGCATCTTAAATGTAGTTTTTAGGATAAGATTTTTGGACCTTTTCAACATAGTACATGGCACCCTCATATCCCTTGTCTCCTGGAGGCTTCCAGCTCAGCACCACATAGTTCTTGGTGGCTTCAATAACTGTGAGGTCACAAGGTTTGCCAGGAACCACACCCTCTAAAAGAGCCACAAAGGTTAAGAATTGTTACGCAGTTAAGACTGACACTACACACTTTCCACATGACACTGTCCAGTCCTCATATGTGTCTTTACTAAATACATACTAGAAGGATTGTGCTTACCTACAGGCTCTTCCTCAGTAACAATGATCTGGCCAGTCCAAGGTGCAGAGGCTCCTTCCATTAGAAAAGTTAGTGAGAGAGAGAGAGAGAGAGAGAGAGAGAGAGAGAGAGATGTGAAACAGAAAAAAAAGCAGAAAAGAACTTTACAGAAATATTGCTAATATCAAAATTAGAAAATAATATTTCAAAATAAAGCATACAAAATGAATATAAAGTATGTACAGTATGTATTCGTTTGTATGTAACCCTGGGTTTACACTGAGGCACAATGTCCAAAATCTCCACGATTTGAGAGAATCATGATGAGAGGGGTTGGGGGTTCGAATCGTGATAATCTTAAGGGAACATAGTGCTTCTGATTGTGTCAAAATTTTTGACTGTCAAAAATGTTGCCGCGATTATTACAATGTATTTGATGCCAATCATGATAGAACATGGGAATCGTAGTAGAGAGTAGTAGAGCTTAACAGACCTCAACAGAGCGTAACAGACCTTGATGCGCCATTGTAGGGGATCTTGAACTTGGAAACACAATTCCTTCAAGTTTCAACTCTTGGATGTACCCTGCCTCCTTTATATACCCGAATCGCGCTCCAAGTGTGAATCATGGAGATGATGGACATCGTGCCCCAGTGTAAACTCAGAGTAAAATATGTAAAGAATGTATTCCTTTTACACCCCACCCCCACCTCGCCCTGTATCTTAATACTGACATTCAAGGATTTCAATTAATGCATTACCTAAAATGTACACATATAGAATCAATATAGAGAGTATATATTAATATATACTCTCTATATTAATTCTATATGTGTACATTTTAGGTAATATAGAGAGTATATATTAATATATATAGAAAATAAAGAAAATATAGTAATATTAAGTAATATTAAGTAAACTCTACTTCAAGTATTTCTTTCTTATCACCACCGTTCAACACTGTAGTTTACAGATCCATCAAATTTAGAATAGGGAAGCTTAGCTCTAGGTGATACCTTTGCGAGCACGGTCAGCAGGGTCCATGGCCGCCACGGGTTCAGACACTCGAGAAGGATGACTCATGCCACACTTATTCACCGCACGCACACGGAAAATATAACTGCGGCCTTCGACGAGACCGGTGACTGGAAAACGGGCAAACTTGACTGGAGTATCGTTGCACTGATTCCAGTGAGACGTGCCGACTTCACACCTTATGAGACAGGGCAAGTGAGAAGGTAAGAGATAAGAGACAGTGAAGGAAGAGCAACTGTTATGCTGTAGTGTAGTGCACCAGGAAATTCTGCCATACTGATATTACACCAAAGCATAATTTAAAATTTGCAAAGAGTTTCACACCAGTTTTGCACACTGAGGCCCTGAATAATGTTATTTCTTTCTACTCTATACTTGTATATGGCTAGAATGAAAATAAAACCTCTCAACCTCTCTTTTACTCTATCATTCTCTATTTTTACCCTATTTTTACCCTATATATTCCCTATTTTTACCTATCTTTTACTCTATCATCTCTCTTACTCTATCATAACACACTTGTCATGAATTGTCTTATGTCCTTTTTTAAAATATATTTCCATAAAGGAAATTCATATGAGGAATATATCCTTCCATTTCCATAAAAATATTTATTTATATGTACCTGTCGACAAAGTAGCCCAGAATGGAGCTGCCTCCATCCACAGCAGGCTGTTTCCATGTAACAATGACATAATCTTTATTAGCTTCTTGAAAAAACACATCTAGAGGCGCACCAGGAGCCCCTGCAACCTCTGCGTCAGAATCTAAGACACAAAGTCACACAGGTAAGTTATCCATTCGAACAATTTCATAAATTCTTATGATCATGTAAATGTTATTTTCAGTAGTTGTGTCATGTCATTTTCTGAACGCTTTATCCCTTTTTAGGCTCAGGGGAGGCTAGAGCCCATCCCAGCCAACTCCAGGCCAAGGTGGGATACACCCACCAGTTATATAAGTTACACCAGTTACATAACCCACCAGTTCATCATAGGACCAACACACACACACACACAAGCGTTTAGACTCAAATTCATATACATAGCAATTTTTATTGATTCATTCCTTTGCCAAACCGCTTAAGCCTATTAGCCTTTTTTTAGGGGTTAGGGGAGGCTGGAGCTCATCCCAGCTGACTCCCCTGCCAAAGGCGGTGTACACCCTGAACAGATCGGCAGTCCATCCCAGGGCCAACACACACACACACACAACCATTCCCACTCATACCAAGAGGCAATTTGAAACAGCCAATTAGCCCAATGTACATGTGTTTGGACTATGGGAGGAAACCTGAGTACCTGGAAGAAACCCAAACAAGCATAGGGAGAACATGCAAACTCCACACAGAAACACCCAAGCCAGGGACTCGAACGCAGGACCTTCTTGCTGTGAGACGAATGTGATAAACACTACGCTACTTTACCCCCTTAGGTCAGTAGAATAAAGTCCTATTTGTTTGTACCTATCTATTGATGTAGAAAGGTACATGGCCTCAATCTTGGTTTACATTTATACACTAAATTACAGTATCACTGTAGATGTTATCTCTGGTGATTTTACTGTGTAGCAAAGTGATTTTTTCTATACACCGTTGCTGGAGACAAAGTATAATATTACATTGCACAATATTACGTCCTTGTACTGTAAAATTAACAAGATATTAAAAGAACATTCCATTCAAGGGTTCTGACTGCTACTTCACTTGAGCTGGTCCATGTGTTTAGCAGATAGGTATAAAATTAGAATGAAACCTGAGACCTAAGACAGCATCAAGCCCACATTCGTAAACACATAGTCTAACACTCCACACATTACTTAATGCATTGCTTTATGAGTGTTTGGCGAACAGCTTCTAAGTAATGTTCCATGAATCATGTGTTCATGTTTATCTTTATGGTTAATGGTATGTGCATGAGATTGGAAACAAAACTTTTACATACAGCAGCACAATACAAAAGCAGGCCAAGTCTGTATTTAATCTGGGATGTTGAACCAATATGAGGTCATCCTTCATGATGGGATTCAGTGAAAAACATAAAAACTTTTTTCTATAGTTGTGTGAATTATTGTGTATGTGGGGACAGGGGGGACAGGAGTGGTGGGCTTACGTTATGATTTGATTATGTAAATTGAGATGTCCGTCGAGAGCAGAATAGTGCATACAGGGGTATATGTATATTTACTCTAAAGCACACTATACTTTACAACATGAATAAAAATGCCGAACCGATCAAAACAATCTGATGTCAAGGTGTTGAAAACTTATCAAGCTCTCAAGGCAGCTCGCAGAAGTGGAGAAGACAGTTTGTCCCAGAGGCAAAGTACACATATGCCTAGAAAATCAATGGCCACTATCCAGACTCGAAAGCCACAAAGGGTAAGACATCCAATCCAGCATTGACATCAATGTTTGTGATGGTGATTTCTTCAGATGTGCTGAATAGTTTCACAGTCCTTTAAGAAGAATGAAATGATGAGCCTGTAACTCATTTGATTACCTAAAAGCAGCAAGGAAGGCTGACTCTCCTGTATTTCTTACCAGCTGATATCAGGAGACTCTGTTCAGAGTTCATTTATGTAAGGAAATGTGAATAAAGCTGTGTAACTGCTTAGAGAATGTGGAAATCAGCTTTTGAATGCTGCACTGTAAAAGTGACATGGACTTCTTGACCTCGGTTTCCAGAATTAGTAGTCATCTCTAGTACCATTATACTGAACAATGGGGCCCCTCAAGGGTTTACACTTGACAGCTGAATGCACAGGTCAGCTCATGGCATGAAATATCTTGTTGACTCAATGGCTAAGGACTGATGAGGTTGAGTTGAGCAGATTGTAGAGTAATTGCTCACAAAACCAGGTATCTTCTGACAACTAAGCTGAACTTCCAATATAGTGTGAGTGTGAATGGTTGTGTGTGTGTTGTCCTTGCGATGGTCTGGCGAGCTGTTCAGGGTGTACCCTGCCTTCATCCAGTGTCACCTGAGATAAGCCTTAGCCTCCACACTAATCTAGTAGTAAAATTAAGCAGATCGGCAAATAACTTATTGAGTGATTCACGCTCTGCTGTAGGAACTCTCAGACAATAAAATCCTACAGCATTTATTAAATTTACCAACATTTTAAAGAAGTTACCAGAGCATCCCAGCTTTAATTTCCACAAGCAGTCAGTCAAAAGCTTTTCCCCATAATTCACTGCTCTACAGTGGTAAAAAACCTCCAGACAACAACCGTGCTGTGACAGATTAACTAGATACAGAAAACGTAAAGAGTTTTGTTCTGTGCTAATCATTATTGTTATTCAATATGAAGCCAAACCCTACCTTGGACAAAGACATAGGCTGAGTGTGTCTCATAGCCAGACTTTGTGATGACACGAAGAGTGTAAAGTCCCTCGTCTTCCTTATTTAGGTGTGTGAGCGTAAGAGTAGCTCGGTCTCCACTCCAGTGTATCTGAACCCACTTAGATGGCACCAGCAACTTATCTAACACATAATAATAATAAATTATAAATTATTATTAATAAATTAATAATAAAAATCTCACAACTGAAACTGACACTTAATGCATTTACAGTGTGAAAACAAATCCACTCACCATCTCTGTACCACTCAATCTCAGGCTGGAAGCGTTGTAGGGATGGGTAGATGATAACAGAGCAACCCAAACTCATTGTCTCACCCTCACGTCCAAAAGACACACCAAACTTCTCCACAATATGTGTTTCGAAAGTCACTCCATACTCCAGGCAGGGCACTAAGATGCACAAATGAAGAAGAGCTGAGTGCAGGTAGATAAATAATGCACTGTGGTCTGCAGAAACACTGGAACCACTAGAACACTGAGAGGTGAGAGAGTGCTCCAGGTCAGATTTGGTAAATGTTACCTGTGCAAAAAAGACACTCAAATTGTGTTTAATTCGGCAGAGTGATGGTTAGGAACAGCATACTTATTAGTAAAGAATAGGAAGGAAAAGTCAAAAAAAAAGATTTTTACATGATTTTTTTTTGTACACCTTTATATTCACAGCATTTGGCAGACAGATTTTTTATACAACTGAGCAACTGAAGGTTAAGGGGTGATCACACTAGAGGTGCAATAGATTTGTTGCGAGACATTTGCAGCATCGCATTTTGGTCACCTGATTCGCGAACTCATCGCAAAATATTTCAAGCATGTTTGAAATTTCTGCAAATGCCGCAAAACGAGGCTCTGACGCAGAGTCGTCTCAAACAGTCCGCACATGTCACGAGAAGGTTGCAAAGTTGGCATTTTACTCGCACATTATTAATTTTTCGTTCGGAAGGAAAAGCGACAAGTTGGAGATTTCTACGCGGAAAGTTTGAGACTTTATATTTAATATAATATTTTATTTATTTCTTTATTTTCTCATCATTCGTATTTTATTCGCATTTTGTTCACGCTAATAATGAAAACAAAAACAAAACACTACTAATTTACAACAGGAGATTTTTTTTTTTTTAACATTTACACAACTTTTTTTTGTCAAACATTCGCAAGCTAATCACAAATTACTCGCAAATCAGCCGCAAAAATTGTCTTGCGACTTTCACACGATATACGTATTTAAGCTGTAAATTATTCGCTTGCATGTGGAGTTGCAAAACATCTTGATGCAAATTTCAAAATTCGCAAAAAAAACTATTTGCATCAGTCACTCTTCCACTGTACCTCTAGTGCGGTCACCCCTAAGGGCTTTGCTCAAGGGCTCAATAGTGGCAGCTTGATGATACTGGAGCTTGAACCACCTACATTCAGTACATAAAATAGGTCACTTTTTATGAAAATAATTTGGGTTGAACAATGTTTTTCTTTCTTTTATTGCATTAAAATCCACAACCAATAACAGTGTTCTGTCATTTTTTTACTAGAACAGTCATTATCAGTATTATAGTCCAAAATAATTATGATAATAATAATTTACAATATTTAAACTTAAAATACTTTGAATAGATTTTTAATAGTGAACTAGACATGACTTTTTTATCAGTGTATTCTGGGAGAATTTATTATCATTATAAATAATCATTTTCTAATCAATGTTTCATAACATAATCATTTTTGTTTAATAAAAACAGCTGCTACGTACACAAAGTAATAAAAACAATCAAACTAAGAATTATTAAGAAACTGAAGAAAATAAAAATAAAATGATTTAATTAAACATCGTGGCTTCCCTGCGGTGGCCTAGCGAGCTGTCCAGGGTATATTCTGCCCTTGCCCAGAGTCGGCTGCGATGGGCGCTAGCCTCCCCACGACCCTTATTAAAATTAAGCTGTTCAGAAAATAAATGAATGAATAAATGAATAAACATCACGGCATGCATTGTGGTGATACAGCAGGAAACATCGCTCCCTTGCAGCTCCATGGCCCCTTGATCTGTCCTAAGCTTCAATTTACAGCTACATGTGTGAGTGCATGCGTTTCCTATTGGCTCTCTAGTTTCTTTCCACCACCCAAAAACACAGAGGTATGCTGACATACTAGGCTAAATTGGCCCTTTTCTGTGTGTGTGTGTGTGTGTGTGTGTTTGTGTGTGTGTGTGTGTGTGAATGTGTCTGGGTATGGACTACTATAGACTATGTAAACACTCCTGGGATAGGCTGTAGATCTATTCCAACTCTGACTAGCATAAAGATCTAACTGAAGATGGATGAATGAATGAATGAATGAATGAATGAATGATATTGTTTTTAGTTACAAGGCACTATAAGCATACTATCCAGCAATAGCAGGTCTTTGGAAGCAACATGTGGAACTCCCGCAAGATACAAAAGGAAAAGAATGCTGGCGATATCTTTTATTTGACATGAACCAGAGAATAAAGAGGGTAGAAGAAAAGAATTCATGATAACAAAAGACAGAAATAGACACAGCCAATATAGTCCAGAGGCATCTGTCATGCAGATATTAGTAACCATATATTGAACATAATATTCATAATGTTAAAGCTACAGTACATAGCACAATTATAAATTAAATAAATACAAGCATTCTATTTCACAGTGGTATCACTTTCTCTTTTACAGCAATTGGTGTTGATCATGCACCTTTAAATCCTAGAAGAGGGAAAAGACAGAAATCAAAAAGAGAGTCGCTGGATTCACATACTATTCCAGTCCCCAACAGTGCCGTTGATATGGTTGCTTTTCTTTAGAGTTTTTTCTTAATTTAATGCATATTACTATGTTGCTGGTTATTCATTTATTAATTTTCTAAGCCGCTTAATTCTAATTAGGGTTGTGGGGAGGCTGGTGCCCATCTCAGCCCACTCTGGGTGGGGGCAGGGTACACCCCAGCAAAGGGTAATAGGGCAATACACACACAACAATTCACACTCACTGTCACACCTAGGGGCAATTTGGAACAGCCAATTGGCCTACTGTGCATGTTTTTGGACTATGGGAGGAGAACATGCAAACTCCACACAGAAACTGCCGAGCCCGGGAATCGAACCCAGGCCTTCTTGCTGTGAGCCAAACGTGTAATTACACCCCAGGCTAGAAAAGGGTATTAAAACTTTATTTCTGTATAGCCCTGAAGAAGGCCAGTTTTAGGCCGAAATATGTTGGCTGATTTTTCAGTTCTATTATGAACTAAGCATTTACTAATAAAGCCTTTTTTTTTTACCTTTTCAAGAAACACGGAAGGTACTGTAATGTGCTGATTTTTGTTCTGCAGGAAATAGTGTGTTTTTCTGTCTGCAGTCCACCAGTGCACGCTCGGTCCTAGTAAGCTATTAGCTTTCTCGTGAGCTGTATATTGAGCTAACGCTGGGATCTAATTAGATAATTAATAGTTCAACTTCGTCTTTAAATTAGATGGACCATGCTTGTGTCTGAAGATTCGGATTCGGATTCATTCATTTTCTCAGCCGCTTAATCCTAATTAGGGTCGCAGGGAGGATGGCGCCTATCACAGCCGACTCTGGGTGAGGACGGGGTACACCCTGAACAGCTCGCCAGACCATTGCAGGGCCAACACACATACAAGCAGTCAGACTCACACTAGAGTCTAATAGAGACTTGAATCCTAAATTTCAAAGCAAGTACAAGAAGAGATTTTCGAAAGATTTTTTTTGTGATAAATGATCTGGTTGAAAGTTAGTTACCTCTGCATTTTGAAATTTCAGACCCACACTAGAGGAGATTTGGAACAGCCAGTTATTTTATTTGTAAGCCAATTAGCCTAATGTGCACGTTTTTGGACTGTGGGAGGAAACCGGAGTACCTGGAGGAAACTCACGCAAGCACAGGGAGAGCATGCAAACTCCACACATAAACGCATAAAAGAAGGCCAGGACCTTCTTGCTGTGAGGTGGATGTGCTAACCACTATGCCACTGTGCCAAGGGGGTAAGTTTTTAAATTAGAATTTCTCCACTAATGACATAGTTACTAATGTCATGACAGCAGTAATGTTATCAGTAGTATTAGCGTAAACACGTCATTCAGGTAACGTAACCTAAAGTTAGGCCCTATTTTACAAAAACAAGGATCTGACATATATGCCAGTTCATGCCACATGAATGGTTAGTGGACGTGTGTGTTCGCTCCACCAGTTATTTAATATTAGAGGCCTAGGTTTAACTTCTTTGTAAATATAAGCATTGCGTTAGGGAGGAATAAAAGATGCTAGAAGATAACGGAGAACAAAATACCCTAAATATTAAAAAAAAAATCCTAGGGAGAGCACAGATCAGGTGTATCATTTAATGATATGCTCTACACTGTATTTTAGCTAGCTAGCTGTTAGAAGGTTTGTTGTCAGCTGTGGAGATGTGTAGAGCCTCAGCAAAACCACCTACATTCATATCATGATCTGAGCCATGATCCTGTGAGATCACAGTGAAGCAACATTTTCCCCTTCAATCAACAATTTATTTTTATTTTATTTTATTTAGATTAGATTGCAAAGTAACTGGTTGATAATGTAGCGAATGAGTTGTTGTTAATTGTGTAGAACAAGCATAGCTACATTTTGGCAGTTATAAAGAACGGGCATCGCTGCTTGATTAGGCAGTCTCAATTGGAGTCAATCAGTGGATGGGAGCTAAAAGACATGACATTATGTTCTTTAGTCTGATGCACTTAGAAGCTATTTTATTCTTATAGCACTTCTACTATATAAAAGGAATTTGGTTGCAAAATGTAAAAAATTATGTTGATTCAGTTGATATAATAATAAAAAAAATAAATAGGATACCTAAAAAGGGTGTTTTCCTAAGACTTGGGTGTCTTAACACATCCACATCGACAATATTTTTAATTAAATAAGTGAGTGTTGGGTGGCACGGTGGCGAAGTGGTTTGCACGTCCACCTCACAGCAAGAAGGTCCTGGGTTCGAGTGCTTTCTGCATTGGGTTTTCATGTTCTCCCCATGCTTGCGTGGGTTTCCTCCGTGGGTTACTTCCTGTTTCTTCCCACAGTCCAAAGACATGCACATTAGGCCATTATCTTCCTTAGGTGAGAGTATTAGTATGAATGTTTATGTACAGTATGTGTGTTGGTCCTGCGACGGTCTGGTGAATTGTTTGGGGTGTACCCCACTGTTGCGGGCTGTAGCCTCACTAGTAGGATTAATCAGTTTGGCAAATGAGTGATGAGTGAGTAAATAAGTGTTTCCTTATAAAGCAAAATTGTAAGACACACACCAGAGTCCTTCACTATGTATGGAAGGGAGCCTTACTTCTGATGGGTGGGCGATTTTACATGGGGCACCACGTGTGTGCACTGTATGATTTCTGCAGTACCTAGGTAGGTCTGTGTAGGTATTTCTCTCTGGTAAGTGTGTGCTGGGGAAGACTAAGCTGTGGTTTCATGTATTTTAGCACTCATTAATGTGACTGAATTCGTAAAAACATTTTGAAAAAATTTCACGTCACAAACTGCACACTATTGTCATTGTTACTACTGTATTTAGGCACATTACTTATTGTGCATTGAATTCGATCTGAGTGTGCACACTCCAGCTTTGAGATTAGTCCACATGGTACAGAATAATGCTGCACGTATGGTATTTTCTTTAGCAAGGATTTACCACAGGAAATACAGTTCCAGATCGGAAAAAAACATCAATATATCGGAAGACACAGAACCAAAACTATCAGCATGGAATTTCACTGAACTCAAAATCTGATAGAAAACTTGGATAGCGATAGAGTGAGCATGCAAAATCCACCAGTGACCACATGCAGTGCTTAAAGGACAGAATTAAAAACACCTTGAAACTGTTTACCTTCAGAGCCGGACCATTTCTTATCTGTGCCCAGTACATGGGAAACAAAACAGCTGTTAGCATTAGTAACATAGCATATGACTGACTGCTGCGCTGCTCCCTCACAAAAAACATCATGAAACGCTTAAAACTAACCATGTTGATACATAAATAACACTCAAACACTGAAAACTTACAGAGTCTGGGAGATGGGAAGGACTCGTCGACTTCACCCTTGAATCCTAAATTTCAAAGCAAGTACAAGAGGTGATTTTCGAAAGATTTTTTTTATTGTGATAAATGAAATTCTGTATATATGAATGAAAGAGAAGATTTAATAAATTTGGAGAAATTTTTGACATACTTTTGACCACGACAGAGGCAAAAGCTGAAAGCTCCCCCTTGCTGTTCATGGCAGAGACACGATACTGGGCAGTGTCGTCAAAGTCACATCTAAAATGACAGAAAGACATGTGACATTTACATAAACACATCACTGCCACATGAACTTCTCTCTCTCTCTCACACACACACACATGAATTAATGCACTATAAATCACTGAGAACCCTGTATGCCTGCCATGCATCTCTACAACGTTCAGAGACAAAAATAGACCGCAATCAGTGATATCACTGCACCAAAGCCAGTTCATGTTACCAGGACTGTAATCTATCACGTAGCCCATGAACTGACACCAATTTATCTCGAATACAAGATCATGACAGCTGAATATTTAACCATAGTGGAAGTTCTAACCTCTGTGTTCCTTAAGAGTTTGTAGATTGTGTGTATGAGTGAGTAACCTTGTACTTGAGACAAAGAAGCTAAGAGGGAAGGAATGCCAATGATGCATGGCTTTTTTTAGGTGTCCCTTAGGTTGTGGCCACCTGGCAGAGGAAGGTTTGGATCATGTATCAGTATTAGCATGAACTATGAACTATGCAGGTCTGTGGTTACAATTTGGACAATGGCAATTTAGCACTGCAGCTCAGAGATTTGTATGTAAATATTACTGAGGGTACTACTATGACTGCAATTAGCATTATATAGTGTGTTTGTGTGTGTATGAGTTTATGGCTGTGATTACTTGTTAATCTCCAGAGAGTGGACATTGTAGCTGCTCACAATTTTGTATTTCCCTGGATGAGCCATGGGGTCAATGCTAACATTGTTCTTGTACCTGGTTGACAGAGGTGGCATGGAAAAACAGACAGAGAGAAGAGATCAGTGAGAGATGGAAAAATAAAGACAGGAGAAATTCAACACATCAGATAATTGTGAAAAGCATGAAGAGCCAACAGGGCTGACTTAAGCCTTTATGGCCCTAAACAGATTAAATTTATTTATTTATTTACTTACCTACTTACGCAACACATTTGGTGTGATTTATATAATTTTTACACTGTCTTGCATAAGTGTTCACTAAGACCTCTGGGCGAGATCTTAACCACAAGTGTGCCTCTGTCGACCTAGTAGTAAAAATGGGTACCAGTAAAAATACTGAGAAGGCAACCTGCGATAGACTAGCGTCTCACCCAGTAGATGAGACATTACAGAAACCGGGATAAGGCAGCCTTATCTGGGGGCAGCCGTAGCCTAATGGTTAGAGAAGCGGCTTTGGTACCAAAAGGTCGCTGGTTGGATTCCCGGACCAGCAGGAAAAATGTGTGGCGGTGGGGGAGTGAGCTACACCTTCCCTTCCTCCACCTTCATTGCTAAAGTGCCGTTGAGTAAGGCACCTAACCCCCAACTGCTCTCCGGGCACCCCAATGTGTGTGGCAGCCCACTGCTTCGAGTGTGTGTGCTCACTCTTTACGTGTGTGTGCTCACTTTGGATGGGTTAAATGCAGAGGCAATAATTTGAGACAGTAACTTGTGCCCGGAGCTTTCCTCCATGTTTATACAGTCACCTTCAAATCGGTGGCAAGCTGGAAGCTAGAGGGACAACACGCAAGCACGAATGCACAAATCAGTGATCAGAAACAAAATGTTGGGCGTGGACGTACAGTGTGACTTTGACAAGATGTTCTGGAACAACTTGTCCAACTCAAAACATGAAACATGTTGGACCCACCGGTAGTTGTAAAAAATTTATCCTTTTAACACAGGCAGTTGCGCTGGGGCAACTTGTTCGAGGCACAATTTGTTCCGGCACAAGTAAAAGAGGCTTTGCAATCACACTTATGGGCAATGTATATTACTCAGGTATTCTCTGGAATTCTTATCCTCAAGACTGTGGGAGGAAACTGGAGTAATGGGAGGAAACCCACACAGGCAAGAGGAAAACATGCAAACCCTATACAGAAAGGCCCAGGTCAGCTGCAAGGTTCGACTGCAGAGCGTTCTTGCTGTGAGTTGACTGTGCTAACCATTGCACCACCATTGTACCCCAATATTCTTTCCATCATTAAGCAGTAAAAACACTCAAGGGGTGACTGTTTATGTAAGCCATTGTATAGTCAATTCCTTGTGAAATCTCTTATGTGGAACACTTTCTTGGAAGAATATGGCACTGGATGCAAAATAAGTTGCAAAATTGGTTACGCAAATGTCAGTAATACAATGCAGCCAGTGGTGTGTGTGAGTGTGTGCGTGTGTCTGTGTGTGCGTGTGCGCATACATGCTTACCACACAATTCGGGGCTCAGGCCATCCTGTCACTGTGCAGTGCAGCCGCACACACTGTTTTTCCCACACAGTGTGTGAGCGGGGCTTGATCACAAACTCCGGTAAATGCATCAGGTTATCCTCGTTCAGGCGCTTGTGGTACTCTTCGTTCTCATGGATCTACAGGCATGCGGTTACACACAGGCTTCACATACAGCTAAAACAGTGTTCATAAAAATGCCAGTTTGATGAGCATGAACTATGAGCATGTTATACCATGCTCCTTATACACTTCCTACGAGAGCTATTCAGCATGCATCATTCATATTCACATCTTTAACATTCCACGGACATTTAACAGCACAAAAACAAAGACACGTAACCATGCTTGTTTGTTGTTTATCTATCTACAGCACATGGGATTTTCTAATATGACTAAGCTATGCTTTCACGTGAACACAGCAATTTGCATCCGTATATGAAACCGGATCCTCATGTGTGCTTCCATCAGCTCATAACATCATTCATAACATTAGCACACACTTCAGAGACATCAATGCACTGCTGATGTGTTTAAAGAAATCTCAGGCATCTGGCACAAGGGGGAGCATGGATTATTGACTCCTCTAATCTATCTCTCTCTCTCTCTCTCTCTCTCTCTCTCTCTCTCTCGATAATGTGTCTTGTGGCTGAGTTTAAAAGTGTTTATTGAGTGGAGACACTGTGGAACTTACTAGTGCACTGGTGAACGACTTCAGCTAAAACAATTAACCTAACTTTTAAATTTATTATATTCTTTTTACCTTATGTGCTTGACTGCTATGAATAGTAAGCAATTATTGAATGAGGTGAAGTACAATATAAAGAATTATTCGGTTGAGGGGTTGTTATCCTCCGAAGACAAAGGCCTGATAACACCCTCAAAGCCCGATTAATTCTCCATGATATACAATAACTGAATTCTATAATTGTTTTATCATTCTTTCAAAATATTTTCAAAGTAGACAGTAACGTTGCTATGATGCACATACCAGTCGTGCAATAATCATTTAACTTATCCAATAACAACTATGCAATAATTTGATTATCTGATAGCAATGATGCAATACCAAGAATTATTTGATGGATTTGCACCAATCAGAGATAAGGAAATATCTCGAATAAATAATTGAATAAATTATCATTTCACACTGTATTTATTGCAATGATTTTAGATAGATTTGCTTTTATTAAATTTATTAGAAACAAATGTTCGTTTGAACATCTAAAGTAACATCAAATCAAAGCTGTATCAGTAAGTTTCTTCCATGTGAAGTAGCTGACTTGTGATATTACTGTGAGCAGTGATTTGAAGACTAATAATTAATCACCTGCATAAACAAAAAAGTCCACTCGTCTCCTATTAATGTGTATACCCTGCTTACTTCGAATCACAAGGCATGAGCTGAGGCAATAAGGCTTTCGGTGTTAGGCATTAAAATAAAGAACCATTGGTTATCAGTGTAGCATTGTTTTAGTCACAATACTTAATGATAATGGTTATGTTCCTTCTATCTACATCACACTGTGTTATTAATTTTATGTATTACAGATCTAAAGAGGGTGATTGTGACCATAAATACACTCCTGATCTAAACTGACCCTCTTGGTGAGGGAAATGCGTTCTGCAGACTCCCTCATGACGGCTCTGCGAGACTTGTGTTCCACACGTTCCATCTCCACCCCACTGGTGAAGAGGTTCCTGCGTGCCAGGTAACCAGCGCTCTCTTTAGCCCGAGCCTCTTCAGTGTCTGACAGACCACTTGCAAACTCCTGACTTGGATGGACAAGGTGAACATGGAGGAATAGGTGTGGATTGGGGTGTCAGTATCATGACAAAAACAGTAACACTCTTATATATTGTACATACGTAACACATTTACATGGGAAAACCTTTTCAGGCCTACACTTACAAGGGATGCTGGTTTTCCAGGAATTAATTACTGATAATGTTTAAGTAAAAAGGAAGGCAGTTTTCTCAAGTGAACTGTAATCTTTATCATATATAGTATGTGCCTGGAAAACCAGTATAAACAGATACCCTTGATTCTTAAAGTGCAATAAATGCCCATTTGTTTTCCCCGGCTGTATCATTATGACTATTCATGGACCCATAAATCCTGGCTCATACCTTCCCCTGAAGATGGGCACCACATAGCCTATAATCTGGTTGTCTTTGTCCACAGCTAAGTAGGTGGGCTTGGCTCTCTTAGGCTGAGGACTCAACCGCGTCTCATCCCGAGAGGTAAAGGTGGTATCTCTGAGGCTAAAATGCCCACAGCAAAAAATATAATACATGAGTAAATGTCTAGCATGTAAAAACATGCTGACGGACTATTTAAGGAATGTTGGAGAGAGAAATGCAGAATTAGGGATTAGATGGGTGAGGGAGGGGAATGAGTTAATACCCTTTAGTACTGTGGTACCTTATAGTAATAGAGACACCTACAGCAAACTTTATAGACAGTCTCTAGAAAAGAAATATCCTAACCAGGATGGTTGAAGTATATAAGCATATAATTAGAAAAACAAGTTGTAAAAAGAATATATATGTATATTAAAAAAAAAAAAAAAACACTTTGTGAAGTGAATATATTAACGTATACATGAAAACACCAACCAGTTAGCCAGTCAGCATTTCAGAGAAGTCTTAGTTGTGGAGGCAGTTGTATTTACAGAGCGTTAAGTCTGAACAGATAGTTGTACTCTATAACATCTTAGTTTTATGACTGGTGGGGAAGTAGGAGTACCCAGAGGAAACCTATGCAAGCACAGGGATAACACGTAAATTTCACACAGAAGTGCCCTAGCCCAGGACTTGAACCCAGGACATTCTTGCTGCGAGGCAGACATGCTATCCATGGCGCCTAATTTTAAACAATTGAAATAAAATCACAACCCAGTCCAGCCTTTAAATGAGCAAACAATTAAAAAGTGAAGCTTTCAAACCAAAACCTCTCACTCTCACTTACTCGTTTTCCAAAACGCTTAATCTGACACAGGCTGACACTGAACGAAGGCAGGGTACACCTTGAACGGCTGGCTAGACTATTGCAGGGCCAACACACACATAACCATTCAGACTCACACCTAGGGGCAATTTGCAACAGCCAAAGCGCATGTCTTTGGACTGTGGGAGGAAACCAGAGTACCCAGAGGAAACCCACACAAGCACAAAGAAAACATGTAAACTCCACACAGAAACGCGCTCGCCAAGCCCGGGACTCAAACCCTCTTGCTGTGAGGCAGGTGCCATCAATGTAAAAACAGACATACCTTTCACACGGCTATCTACCTCAGGGTAACATCAGACCCATAGGTGCAAATAAATGTTTTAGTATATACTACACAAGAATATAAAAAGCTAATTAAATCATGACTTTTATAAGTTTTTTTTAAGCCTGGCAGGTTAGGTAAGCTCTGCATACTTCACAAGCAAAGCATAAGAGTTTTGGGTAATGGTGTCTTTTTAAACTCATTCAGCCTTATAGTATTACACAGAGTCATAATTAAACCATGCTCTATAATGGTGTGTTTTTCATTTATTATCCTCAGATTATTATCCTTATAGTCCTGGGGCAACTCCAGGTGAAGGCAGGATACACCCTGAATAGCTCGCTGTACCATTGCAGAAACAACAACAACACACACGCACACACAAAACCATTCAAACTCACATTCACACCTTGGGGCAATCAAGAATTTCCAGTTAGCTAAATGTGCTGTTGGAGTAAACTGCAGTACCCAGAGGAAACCCACGCAAGCACAGTACTCCATACAGAAGCACCCTCGCTGAGCCCGGGACTCGGGCCCAGGATCTTCTTGCTGTGAAAAGGAAATGGTAACCACTATGCCACCCAGTGTGTTTTTAATCCCATACATGGTTTTAGTATATACTATATGGAAACATAAAAAGAGCAAACTAAAATGATATTTCAATCCTTTGTCCTCCACCTGTTCCATTACAATGCTGATGGTATGATGAGATGATGCATATGTAATAATGACACTGCCTTCTCGAGTGACCGTGAAGCCTCGTTCACACAGGAAGCAACAAGCGGCAAGCAACCATGCAAGTCAATGATTGCGCATGATGAGAGGCACCAAGAAGTGAAATTTTCTTGAGCCACATGAAGTGGGTGGGTGCAAAGTTCAAATGAGCTGAACTTTCATGTGACACAAGTCGAGCATTTATCAATCAGAGCTTAAAGATACTGTAGAGTAACAAATGCTTCCAAACACAGAGTTTCACATAATGATTCCGTGTGGAACCGTAAACGTGAGTTTAAATGACCCGCTCACATCAGCATGAAGGAGCAGCTTATTATTAACTTGTGAAAATATCCTGGGTTTTATGACTGCACACAGAAATTTTACAAGGATAATAACCTGATACATGATGCTTGGGTCCACATTTCTGAAACACTTAACATTTCCTGTGAGTTATTATTTATGATATGTTTATTTATAGCTGAATTTACATTTACATCATTTGGCGGACGCCCTTATTCCAAGCGACTTATAATTATTATTTTTATACAGCTGAGCAATTGAGGGTTAAGGGCCTTGCTCAAGCTGCATGAAATGTACATTATTTGGGTTAGCGAGTTAACTCGAGCACATAGTTTTGCTAAGGTCTTTTCCTACTGAATTGTGTTAACAGCTAAATTTTAACAAAAATAAATCAGTAGATAAAAACTGTGTGCAGTTGAGAATAACATACTTCTGAAAGTGTACTTTGTCTTAAAGGAGCACCTGAACAAGCCTATGATTCTCCCTGTGATGATACCGGGCTTGTATCATTGGGTGAATCCAGCAGGAGCGGTGACGTCGTGCTGCTCTTTCTCAAACAGAGAGGGGAGATGGCGAGGAGAGTGAACTGTTCCCAGTTCATGATGCACAAGAGTCTCTGTTCCATACTCACTGTGTGATAATAATAATAATAATAATAATAATAATAATAATAATTATTATTATTATTATTGTTATTATTATTATTATTATTGTTGTTGTTATTATTATTATTGTTGTTGTTGTTGTTATTATTATTATTATTATTGTTATTATTATTATTATTATTATTATTATAACAACAATAATAATAATAATAATAATAACAATAATAATAATATTAATAATAATAATAATCTAGATATGATGATAATATGAGTTAAAATAAACTCAAACAATATAAGACTTTGAAGTGGGAAACATGCGAGTGTCGTGTGTCTCTCAGCAGAGAGCGTGTCGCTTGTCACTTCCTGTGTGAACATGGCTTGAGAAACTGGGAGTGTCTGTCATTTTGATTCAGGCAGTATTCACTCGAAAAAATGATTTATAATCCTGAGATAGCGGATCAAGCTTATGTCCTAATGAATAAACTTGTAACTAAGACTGTTTCAGTACCATCAGGGGCTAAGCCAGGTCTGAACTCTAAACTTGTTGCTAATCGCTTGGCATTGAAATGATATTTCAGGCTTGAACTACTCCAATGGTATGAAAATTCCTTACTGCAGAAATTGCACCAGACAGAACACTGAAAAGATTAATCTGGCTGTTTTTTTATTTATTTATCTTTTTTGTGAATATACATTTTGCATTTGATAGGCCAAGCAAAATTTTGTCATCTGTTTCTTTTATGTTTATAAAGTTACTATAGGCAATTCTATTTATGTGTAAATTGTGTTCTATGCTACTTGGGTTAAAAAAAACACACACCAAAATAAATAAATAAATAAATAACAGACACACATTTAAGCAAAACCATGAAAGTGGACCAATGCACCCAAGATTGGGGGCAGATTGAGATTAAAGGGGGCAGATTTGAGATTATCTCAAAACCATTTATAGATGATTGATAATCCTGAATACTGTGAATAAATTACAGTAACATATAAACACGTTTGTCAAGACTCCTGAAACCTGATCTACATTAGGATAAACTACAAAAAGATGTCAGTCGTAACCATACTCAGACAAAACAACCCCCTTGTATAGGCTTTAGCAAATGAAGTGTGGCTATAAAAAATCACTAACCACAAGTCTAACATTTTAAAATGAAAAACCAAAACTGTTACACCCCAAACACAATAACTAAACTGCCACTTATTCACAGACTCATGCCAAGCCAGACCTGAACATGGCTCT
The DNA here is from genome assembly GCA_039654325.1 of Tandanus tandanus. Classification (NCBI taxonomy): domain Eukaryota; kingdom Metazoa; phylum Chordata; class Actinopteri; order Siluriformes; family Plotosidae; genus Tandanus; species Tandanus tandanus. Next base: position 3,587,701 of record JBCNYH010000010.1, read on the forward strand.
GGAATAAATTTGTAGACAAATGCAGTCTCAGCAGGCACCACCAAAGGCAAAACAGAAATTTGTAAAGCATGCAGGATTCACAGACAGGTTGCTTGGTTTTAGATGACTTTAGATGAATATTCAGTGGGAAGTGCAGGGAAATGCAAGGAAGCAAAGAGGAATTGGCTCAAATGAATTACTGAGTCAGTGATAAACTGGACCAAGGAGATGTTACAGAAGAGTTTAAGGATGGGGCATGATTAGGTCAGTGGATTTCTCTCCTTGGTCTCTTACCCTTTTGTGCTGGTTCTGTGAGCGGAGTAAGTGCTGGAGCTCTGCTGGTATTGGCTGACTGTAGACTCCGCCTCCCGGCTACGGTAGGCACGGTCATAGTGACGGTGGTGCTTCTGGTAGAAAGGTATCGATCCAGACATCTCCTTCTCCTTATAGCTCAGTGCCTAGCTTCTGCTCTGAGGTTCTTTTATACTGAAGGCTTAAAAGTTTCTACACACAATTTAATTAAGTTCGATCATGTATATATATATA